>BQNB010063225.1:0-27993 GCA_026074375.1 Tanacetum coccineum | reverse complement strand
TAATATGCGAGAAAAGTAAATATTGGGTTGCCTCCCAAAAAAGGGTTTTTCTTTATTTACGAGTCTTGTAGCTAGACTCGAAGTCACACGTCCTTACTTGACTTCTTCTTTGTCTCCCATCATCTCTCTTTCTAATCTCATCAAATGCCTAATTCCTCTCCTATCACCTTCGTCTTGCATGTACTCATCTCCAATGAGTAAGCTTTGATAGTAGTGCGTCCTTCTATGGCCAAAGTTTTCTTCATAGGTGGACGAGGGTATGGAATCGGTGCTCAAACCCATAAGTCGTGTTTGCTTAAATATTTCCATGGTGTGAGGCATTTTATATGTAATTTTCTCGTCATTTTGTTCAAACATGACTGTCCATTCTTCTCTATCGTAGACAAGGCCGGTTTTATCTATGAAGGGCCTTCTAAAAGCCATTTCTCCAAGGTGACGATCAATAAAGTTACTAATTTTATTGGGGTTTGACGGTTCTCGCCTTGATCCAAGCCCATAAGTCATGATCCGATTATATTGACGCCTAGACATGACATTGATTGGTGATTCTAGGTCTATATAAGCATGTCTCTTGAAGAAGTGTCCGATCATGCAGGAAATTTTGATGTTGTTCAGGCTTCCGGCTCTTATTCTCGCTTTTACCCACGGGGGTCGAGGATTCTTAATAGCCATTCATGATATGTTAATTCCCCCATAGTTGGGAACGAGTTAAAATATTCACCATCTTCATCCTCTTCCTCATCTTCGAGTATTTCTTCAACTTCCCACTCAGTTTCTACTTCACTTTCATCTTCTTCCATCACCTCTTTTACTTCATCCTTCGCTTCTTTCGTTACGTTGTGGCCGTGTTCGGGTGTGATGTCTGTCGTGGTTTCTCCTTCAGCTTCATTTTACTCACTGAGGATGACGATAGAATTGACGAAATGAACTCGTTTTGGGGCTGATGGGTTTTTGTTTAGTTCAATTATGGAAGCGGTGGAGAGGTACTTTGGGGAGAATAGTTTTGATGGGCTTTTGATTCCCTTTTTTCTAAGCTCAGATATGGCTGATTGAAGCAATATTTTCGGAAGCCATAGAGTTTCTTGCGGATTTGGGGACAGGTGCGTCATTAAGCTTTTCAGAAACAGTTTTCCACAGAAGATTAATTTTTCCAGTCATGTCGTCTTGCTGTTGTTCGAGTTGGGTTTTTAGGTGAGATAATCTCTTTTCTTGGTGAGAGTCAAAATCATCTAATGCGTTTTCAAGCTTCATTTGGTAGCTAGACTAATGGGTAGAGATTGAGCCGTTTCGTGGGCTCGTGAATGTTTGAGTTCGTTCCCAGTTAAAGTTTGGTTTGTCCTTCCAGGTGTTGGTGGCTTCATTGAAATTCCTTGGTCCTTGGCCAGCAGTGAATTTCCTATTTCCCATATCGTTGCTACGCGAGGATGCGTATTCAACAAAGGCTTGTTCGGGATCCTTCATGCAATACCGAGTGTCGTAAGGACCACACCATATTTCACATGAGGTAGTGACATTGTTCACTTGAGTAGGTTGTGTTGGAGAAAGATGAGCTTCCATTAAGCGTTGGACTTGATTTTCGTGCTCGATTAGACGACGGTCGGATATACTCGGGACATGTTGAGGAAAAGTGATTGCCTTGACCGGCTTAGCGAAATCCCTTGGGTCATTCCAACTTTCGTTGTCATAGAGGGTGAGGTCCTCTAATAATGCCCAAGATTCTTTGGCGTTTTGGTCACGAAGCTTACCACTAGCCGATTGGTCAATGGTTCGTCTAGTGACAGGATTGACATGGTCATAAAAAATTTGGACTTGGAGCCAAAGATCAATGCCATGATGAAGGACTTTTTGTAGTAAGTCCTTGAAACGAGTTCATGCTTCAGATAGAGATTCCCCTTGATGTTGGTGGAACATCAGGATATCATTACGGAGTTTTGCGGTCCTTCCCGGTGGAAAGAATTGAGCAAGGAAACGAGTGGTAAGATCCTCCCATGTGGTGATGGATCCTGCTAAAAGACGTTCAAGCCAATTGCTAGCTTGATCGCGAAGGGAAAATTAAAATAAACGCAGGCGCGTTCTTTCCCAGTTTTCACCGTCAAGGTCAAGTGAGTCCACAAGTTTTAGGAAATCTTTGAGGTGTTGGTTTGGATCCTCGGACCGAAGTCTGTGGAATGAACATCCATTTTGCACCAACCGGATGGTGTCGGATCGAAGAGGTAACACATTGTCCCCTACGGGGAGCTCAATGGTATTCTTGCCCTCGTGGCTAGGTTTGGAGTAGTCTCCAAGAGTACGGATAAGATTCTCGTCTCCCATGGTGGTTGACGAGAATGGGTTACGAAACAGATAACACAAAGAAAGGATAGACTACGAGAAAGCTAATATGCAGAAATTAAAGTCTCACTTGAAAGGATTCAAGCAAGTAGAACTAAGCCAAACTATGATCAAAACCTAACTATTTCCTCGGAAACGCCGCCAAAAACTTGATGCGGTTGTCGTAAGGAACTTCTACAAGAAGTTTTACAACTCCCTAGGCAGAATACCTAACCGTTGTAGTAGTAGTATAGGCAAGACTCGAGGGTTGTTATCGTTCTCTATGGGAATAGGTTGGGAAGGCTTGATCACGGTCTAACAGAATTCTAGAGGTTGAGAGAGATTATTTTTGTATTTTTATATTTATAGGAAAGCAGGTAAAATCATATAATTGAGAGGTTTGGTTGGTTTTAGCTAATAAACTAAATAATAAACTACGCTAATAGTAATAACAATATAATTAAAAGATTGTTTTCATTTAATCATGTATTACTCCCTAGATTGCTTCTCCTAGTGTTGTTGCTTTGTCACACTTGTGATGATCTATGTAATTATTTCCTAAGTCATGAACGAATTACACGAACCCGTCATCTATTTAATATTCCGTTAAGGCAACTGATAAGTGCTTAATTACACATATCTTTTACCTCTAAAAACGAGCTTAAATGACCAAAAACAGACAAAAGAAATAAATTAAGAGGGACCAACCATATAATGGGTAAGGTAGTATGAAGACTGTTACCAATGGTATCCTTTCTACACTACTCGCGTTTCCCTAGACATATCAACAGTGATACAGACAAAAGCTAGTTTATTAAAGCCTAACGCGCACATTCATCAACAAGAAGCAACATCAAAAGGATCTATAATCTAAGTTTCATGCAATCATAGATAAATACAAAGGAGGGTTTAGCCTCGCATGTTATGGATAAAGTAAGAAGATAAATTAATCAAACAACACATAGACATATTAAATGATTAAAGATAAATACCTAATTTGATTAAAACATGGATTCAAGGTAGTACAATAGGGTTTTGACTTTTAAGGCCCTAAAAATGACCTATAAATCTCCTAAAATGACTAGGGTTTGTCTCCCTAGGGTTTATTACAAAATTATCACCAAAGTTACACCTAAATACCGAAAACGGAGTTAAAGTTTACAGAGTTGTTCCACGCACGACTTCGCGTTTGCAATCCTGACGCCGTCGCCGGACGAGACAATACTAGAATTCCTTTAACGGTCGGCCACTGTCCTACGCCAGCGAGTCGCCATAATCCTGACGCCATCCTAGATTGATTAACGACGGGCGTCGCTTTAATTGCTAGCGTACGCCCGTCTCCACCACTTATTTGCAAACAGTCATCATGAGAATTATGTAGGATCCATAATCTTGTCTGTTTCTCCTTTCTATTCTATCTCTAAACTGAGCCCAATCACGTTATTTCCTGCCAATAGCCATTCCAAGTGGCAACAAATGATTAAGCACTATCGGGCATATTTGCCATGATTTAGGGTGACTTAAATGACCCATGAAATAGTGCATAAAATGATACCCTCATTCAATAAGTCAAAAGAGTTAAGTATCGTATATATTATATCTTTGACATTTTAAAAGTGAATAAGGTGCAACAAACAATCGAGTGTGTTTAAAAGTCCTAGTCGATTTATTAGCTTTTCTTACCTTGTAGTCAAAGAAGAACTCATAATCATATTGTTATAAAGTTTGTTCCTTGCAACACAGTTAAGATTTAAACCCCTTTGTGTATGCACAAACTTACAGATAACATAATTCTAATGTAGATAAACAATACGACAAGTGCTCAATCGTATAAACAATATGATTGTGTCATAGATATTTCAAGTACATTTCAAAAAATAATGTTTAATAAGGAATTGTGGATTATTATTCTATAGATAACATTTTGGAAAGCAACATCGGAAAGACAGCGTGTTATCTATAAAATAAAATGCAATTTTCCTTAAACTACGGTCTTTCATATTCGGAAAGTAATGAATTATTTCAATGCAAGCTAGAAATAAATATGGGTAAAACAAACAAATGAAAATAAATCTTGTAGCTCACCAAACTAAAATTTGACCCAAAACCTTCTTACATTAATGGAAGTTGTCTCTTTTTCATTTTTTTCCAGTAGTTTACAAATACGCAAGGCTCTCACTGGTTTTGCCAATATTATAAGTGTTACATCACTAGTATAAAGCAAATGGCAATTTATTTACTTTCCTACTATCTTATAATGCCTACAAGTAGCAATGTATTTAGGTATTGAACATAGTATATGAACTTATACTTATGTAGATGAGGGAGTAACCATCCATGCTATCATTAAGTTGAATTTTTTAGCATGCAGTTCCTCCTTAATCGGTCTGCATAGCCACAAGGGTGTTTAGCACTATAAGGAATGAATCGAGTCCAAGAAAAATTTACCTAGAAAGACAGGCTAGCAATTTCCTTTACTCAATTACGTATTTTAAAACTCATACATCATGACAAGTTCGAATGTCATTGTTTGTAGCTAAAGATACAATGTTCTCGAGTTACCCAAATATTTCAATTAAAGATTTCAAAACCAGAAAAAGGGAATGAAAGATTGAAAGTAAGTTTAAATATAATTGGAAAAAAATCAAATATAACCCTATCTTATTCTTGTCAAACTCAATGAGAAATAATAGAGTAAGTCTCACTCTATTTACCATAAAATGTGGACTATGTTTATCTGCATGGAAAAACAACTTTCGTTTACGAATTATGTTGAAAATAACACAATTAATAATAAACATAGAAAGTTCAATTTGAGAATTTCATAATTAAAATTCTTAAAAGAATTAACTACCGCCAATTAATTACTTAATAAACTAAAGTCCAACTTGACCTCCCCACTTATTACGCGGAGGTCTAGCCCCATCGTGTAACCAAGTAGCGGCAAGAGGTAAAAACGCTGCACGTTATTTGCATGTAGAGTTCAAATCTTAGGTTTTATGAACACATACTTAGTAGTTAACTCAATAGTTAATGTCATGGTACATTTGTCTCATCTTAAACTCGGGTCTAAAGGTCTGACCAAGCATACTCGATTTAAGTCTACCAAAAAAAACTTGCGAAAATTAACATAGATCTGACCTACAAAAAAATTCGCCATGGGTTGGAAAGGCCCTTAGGTCTGACCAGAGAGGTCAATCCAAGTGCACGTGTTCTTATTTTGGTTGACATAGACTTAAAATTTCACATAGGGGTATACACATAAATTTAATAAAATATGTGACAAAATCATGCACAAATAAGCATGCAAAAAATCTTAGTAACACAAGTTAAGAAAACATTTTGTTAACTTTTAATTTGAACAACATCTTTGTCAAAGTTTACTCGTAGCTCAATTTGAACGTACAAAGAAGCAGAAAAGCGGGTCAGCACGAAGCTTATTAAAACCCGACTTCTTTTGGGAAAGTCCCGCCTTATACATCTCTTATAGTTTGTTCACAATGGGTGAGCCGATATGACAATTGACTTAATGATGTATTTAAGAAAAACGTTTATCTCTCCAAGAAAACAAGTTTCATAGTTTAATGTCCGTATTTATTTGTCCAAAACCAAGTTTTACAAATAACACATAAAGGTCACTAGGAGTATAAAATTATGCGTATAATTCAACAGACAAATTTAAATAAAGTTTCTCTTTAAGTATTAGTCCGTTTAGAGTTTCAAAAAGTTTTTTTCATATAGTCATAAGTCACAAGGAGTATAAACACATAAGCACATAAACAGACAGAAAGTGGGGATGAGGTGAAGACAGACTCTATTTAGAAAGCAATAAATCACATAATGCCCCAAGGTTTCATAAGAGTCTTCCCCAAACGGAGAACCAAAAGACTCACTAGGTTTTCGGCTAAAGTGCCTAGATTGCCACATCCATCATATATATGATTGCGTGAGTCTTAAGGCCAGGATAATGAAAAGAATAGAAGATTTAACACTCTCAATTAACTTTTAATTTTAAATCTATTCAAATTCATCTATATTAACTAGCAATAAAGCAAGATTCTAGGTTTTTATTTATTCTTTATGGCAAGAATTGCATATTGTTGCCATAATTTTCAATCAAAACAATAAATAAAAGTTTCTCATACAGTTCTAGCGTGTTTTATAAGTGTGTAACACATAACACCAAACGAGGTTGGCTTTGATACCACTGTTGGGATTTAATAACTAGTAAACCATTTACTACGAGTACGCAGTGGATGGATCTAGTTAGACATTAAAGATTAACACACGTATAAGGAAAAAAACACTAACCTTTTGTTGAATGACTTAAAGAAAACAACAAGAATCTTTACTTGGAAACTTAGTAACAAAGTTGGGTACCTCAACGTTTCTCACACAACACGTTCAACGAATATGCCGAGATGCTAGTCTTTACTACACGTTTCACGAACACCAAGTGTTACACCTTTCTTGGATCGAAGCTCTCAAACAAACCTTGTTGTCTTAAACTAAAAATCAGCCAACAACATATAATGAGCTTGAACCGAAATCGGTTATCCCTAATTAGGGTTTAACCTAATTCGGTTATACTTGGATCAAAAATCAACAAACCCTAATTAGGGTTTAGTTAAATTTGGTTGAACCGAAAACCCAAGAAATCAAAACCCTAAGGTTTCAAACCGTTGTCACTTTAGGAGAACTAGTAAACAGAATCTCTTGAACTTGCTAGGATTGAAATCGAGCTAGATGGGATACCAAATTGCACCAAGAACCCTTTTAGGGTTTACCGAAAATCAAAACAATTAAACAAGAAAGAATCAAAAATAACAAAACCCTTTTAGGGTTTTGTTTCAATCATTTGGGAGTAGGGAGGAGAAAAACCGAATACTCTTTTGGTTTTAGGGTTATGGAACGTGTGTAGTGAGCTAGGATGTGAGGGTTTATATAGGCCCTCAATCCCATTCCTTGTAGGACTAGAAAATCTCAATGTTTCCTTTTCCTTCCATTCCAAAATCGACACAAACACTCCCTCTCATAACCACATATGGCCGGCTAATCACAAGGCACCATATGGTTTATGTTTTGTTCAATTTAGTCCCTCAGTTTACTTTAAACATTGTAAAGTATATAAAACGCATTCTAAGTGTTTTAACGTGTGTTCCTCTAATAGGCTCATGTATCTCTAGTCGTATAACACGCAGATCCAACTACCTCATTCCAACAGTAATATTGAGGATACAACTTTGATTACAAGACAAAAGATGAATCCTTTAGATAAGAGCATACCCTTCAAAGTTGTTAGAAGACAGTTTCTAATTGCCATATGCTTTGCAATGACAATTAACAAGAGTCAAGGGCAATCTCTCGCACGTGTTAGTTTATTTTCACCACACATAATTTTTAGTCATGGTTTAGATATAGATCGCCAATAGCAACTTGTATAATTCAGGTAATTAATAACTATACTTTTTCACTATTATTATCTATGATTTAAATGATATTTTCATATAATTAATTATGTAAATTCAATCGCGTAAGCTTAAATTGTAAAAAATATTAGACTATGATTAGTCTAGGTGTTCTAGACATTTTATTTTCTTATAGTCGTATTTCATATGTACTATTTCTATTTTGCTATTTTATGTAAACATTGTGCATTTTACATTTTACGCAAACTTATAACCTACATTTATAGGTTTTAACAACGTCTATGTACTCCGTTAAACTTATAACTCATCTAATATACATAATTAGGGTATATTGATAAGTTTTAACATTCTTATAAGCATAGTACTTTTATGTTACCCGACTTTAAGTTTCGTGACTTAACGGCTTGACATTAGTAATTACCGGGACCAAATTATACCCTATAGGGTAATAACTTCACAATGAAGCAAATCAACACATCACCACCTCCTTAGCTTGAGGTGGCATGTGACTAAGAAAGCAAATCAACACATCACCACCTCCTTAGCTTGAGGTGGCATGTGACTAAGAAAGTAAATCAACACATCACCACCTCCTTAGCTTGAGGTGGCGTGTGACTAATGAAGTAAAATGACTAAGGTGCTTGTTGTTAGATAAGTGATATCCTAGTTAAGACACCTAACTAGCTATATGTACAACTCATGAAACCTACAACTAATTGGTGTCAAGTAAATAAGAAGTGTGTCTATACATAGACTAGTTACAAGGCAAAAGTTAATAAGAGTATAAATATGACCAAATTGCTTATTAATTCATTCTCATATTACTCATAAAAAAACTATAGCATTGATATCAAAGAGTTGCAAGTATTGCTTTGAAGATTTCAAGGCTGATATAAGAGACACATAAGATTAAAGGATGAACTAGAATGCTAAGTACAAAGCTCCTCATAAGGTTAATACACAATTTGGTTGAAGATTGAAACTAAGTTTGGTGGATAAAGACTTAGGATAATGGTTCTTGTGTTTCTTTTTGGTGTTTCCATCCAAGAATTTGTAAGACTATGTTTAGATTTCATGTTTTTCCTTTTCTTTTGATATACTACATACCTTGTACAAGTTTTATGAGTAATATGACATGATTATGTGTTATACATACTTGTTAAATCATAAAAATGCAAGCTAAACAAGCCCTAGTTCATGGTTAAAATTTTTAGAATCTGATCAGTTGATAAAACGTATGGTCTAGGCAAACCCAGTAGATATTGAACATTAGGTAAAAATACTAGGTTGTAGCCCTATGTCTTGTGATCATTTTTCCGGGTGACTCGACACGATTCGATGTCAGATGAATTAGTTATAGCCGAAACGGCAAAGGTGCGCAGATTCTGTACACCTGTAGTAAATGAATATTATCTTCAGATTTTTGTATAGTGACCCCTAATTATGTAAAACTAAAAGTTGTAGAGGACTCAAATATCTAACCATGCTCACTGGATTGAGCTTAATCGGAGTTACGGTTTGAAAATGACGGCCATTTAACCGGGACTGATGTTGGCTGTCCAAAAACAGCCATGATCATTAATGATGTATCGACCAATTTGACCATTTTCCATAAAAATTGGATTAGTGGGATTTCTATATCTATATAGTAAACTTGAATATGGTCTCGGGGATATAAAAACCTAGTCGAGACCTCTTGCAGTTTAGAAAATATGGTTATTTGAGCAGGATGTATCTTATTAGTTACTTAATATGAACCGGGATGGTTTAATTTGTAAATTGGCTATTTTTATAAAAACCAAAGTGGTAGGATCCATTTACCCCTTTTTTACTCTAAAGTTACACACATAAAACCCTAATTTCGGGTCTATATTTATAAGAATATCGTTGTGATGACGACGCGTTTTAATCGTGACGCCGTCATAAAGTAGAATCTTCTGGATCCGAGTTGAGTCGGTGCGTTCTGACGCCGTCAAGAAATGTGGTAACGCCGTCACAGACGGCGTCATGTATATATGGTGACCCCGTCTCCAGCTGCTGAGACTTTAAATCTTGAAGAGTCTTGGTGTTGGTTTGTAGTCTTGTCCGTTTCTTCTTCAAATGAGCCCAAGTAACGTGTATTTCCTCCAAATACCTTCCAAATGCTAAATACCTAAAAAGGAACGATTAAGTACCTATTTTGGGTCTAAATGCACGATTTAGGGGGTTAAATGACCCCGAAAAAATGTATAAAATGACACCTCATCATATTTATAAATTCTAAAATGCGAATTTATTTTAGGTTGCTTTTGGAGTTTTACTTGGCCTCTCGACGCTCATTTCTCGTTATCTTTTCTCGGTCTCTCGACGTTTATATATCGCTATCTATTATCCTATTGCATAAGGTGAGTTCATAGCTCCAATTTTATTTAATTGTTTTATAAACTCTTTAGGGTGAGATACATGCTAAAACATCTATTTACGGACAATTAATTGCAAAATTGTATGCATTCCTGAATATATTATTGCTTGTGTCTAAGTCCCTTCATGCCATAAGTCCCCCCACATCATGGACGATTAATCACTTGTGTGTGAACGCGAATATTGTGGATAGGCCTATCGAGATTGACGAATCTCGTTTGTGTTAGCCAGATAGGTAACCAAACGCACTATATGTGTAACTTTAGGTATATGGCAATTACCTACACGGGACCATTATTATTCTATATATCATTATTGATATATAATGTCAATTTTGAGTGCCATGAGCTTAGATGCAATAATAATTCTTTTGAACTAATGAATGTGTTTCATTAGTTTGCTATTACATAAATCTTGTGATCCACTAGACTGTTTGATTTCAATATCATTACTTGATTTACTTAATCATTGTTTTATGATTAATTGTTTTATGATTAAAACCTATGAATTCACACAATAACTTTGTTGACTTTTTAGCATGTTTTATCTCAGGTCTTTCACGTATTTTTGCTCGAGGGGAAGCCGCACGGATATGTACATTGGAGACTCTACACTTTATACATTCGATGAAAACTTTATCTAAAACCTTATGTTATGTTCAAACACTTGTATTACTTTGAAAACTGTTTAGGACCTGTCGAAACTCTGATATTTTAATGCATCGAATGTGAAATTTATTTTAAAACGTCTCTTTTTGAGGTCGTTTTCTGTGACATGTACTTCTTGTGCCTTGAAGTCTCACCCTCGGTTACCTTTCCGATGCAGTCCGAATTTTGGGAGTGTGACAAAGAGGAAAGGTAAAAGGTAAGTCCAAGTCTACTAATGGTGGTAAGTTTGTTGGTTCCTCAGTTAAACAAAATGTTAGATATGAGCCAAAGGCAACTATAAGTGCACCAAAGAAGAGAGTTACTAATGTGGGTAACACATCTCAATCGGCATCTATGTTGAAGACGACTGGTTATTCTTCTAAGAAAGACAATCTCTCCATGTCTAATTCTTTTTCTGCCTTAAATGATGAAGAAGAAGATGATGAAGAAGATGTTCAAAATGTGTATGATGAATCGACTAACTTACTTTAAAACACAAAAGCTGGTGGAAGTTCATCTTTCATGGCTACTGCTGGTTAGCTTGGTTAGTTGAATCATGTGTTTTAGTTGCAATTAGTTGTCTCTAGAGTTGTAAGAGTTTATGGCATGTCATAAGCTCTAGTTTAAGCTGTTTATCAAGCTGTTTAGCTTGAGGTTAATGTGGTACTTTAGTCACATTCCATTTGTACTTAACATTTTCGGTTTTAATATACTTTACCGGGGTAACCCTTTACCTAAAAAAATACCTATGTATTGTGACTCAAAGGAAGTCATAGCCATCTCATGCAACCCAGCCATCTCATGCAACCCAGTTCAACACTCCCGCACCAAGCACATTGATTTCATATATCACTTTATCAAAGAACAGGTTGAAAGAGGTATTGTTGAATTATTTTTTGTCAGAACTAAATACCAGTTAGCTAACTTGTTACTAAAGCTCTGTCACGAGATAGGTTTTAGTACCTCGTCAGACGACTAGGTATCAGATGTTTGACTCTAGCAGAACTAGAGGTTTTGGCAAATGAATCTGCTTGATATACATCAAACATCGACTTGTATATAGTTTTGTGAACGAAAATACAAAAATATAAAACCAAGTAAAAGAAAATACGAAAATAGAAAATCTTACAAAAAGAAAAATAAGCCGAGAGGAATGTGAGGGGAGCAGGCGTTCGGATCAGACACGGAGGTTGATGTGTATACACAGTGGCGCTTGTCACGGTCAGAATGTGTTTTGGCGTATAGAGGAGGTTTGACTGTGTAGGTGGGGGTGGGGCTGGAGATAGATATGTACAAAGTACCACACACAACCAACAAAATAACAACCCAAACTACGCGAAAACATCAAACCAAAAAATGCAACTACAATAAACTACACAAAACACAATAAAGAAAAAAGAAAAAAAACCAAAAAATAGGAGGTCAAACACGGGTCAGAGTGTTGGGGTGGGTTAGTACATGTTATATATAAGTGCATTACTTTGTGTTGTCATTATGCTGAGGTAGTTTGGGAGCTCCGGGGGGACACGACTTGTGCGTGGTGGGGATAGTCGTGCACGGGGTGAATGTGTAGTGGTGTGACAAGGGACAGATCAGTACATCTTAAAGGATGCGTGTACATTGATCGGCATGGTCTGATTTACAGGGAAGTGATTGTGTCATAGGTGATAGTCACAGGATGTTGCGGGATACATGAGCGGGGTTTTTTGATTTTCTCTACATATGGGGAGTTCTCTACGATATAGAAAAGGGAGGCGGATTAAGATAGTAGGGGTATAGTTTCATATTGAATCTATTAACACATCCAAACAAAAATAAAAGACCAAAAGACAAACAAAACCCACAAATCTACTAATAATAAAACCCAAAACAACCAACAAACAAAAGACAACATATAAAAACCAAAATCAAAAATAATTAAAAATACCAAAAAGAATCTTCTCGACATGTCTCTTGGAATCAATAACATTTACGTACCTAGAAATGTCAAATAACATTGACACAGGTATGTAAATGAAGTTCGAGCAAGAGTTCAAACGTTTTGAAACATGTCAATTCTAATTTTCTTTATGGCTTATGTACATTTCAGTGCATAACCCGGACTTTAATGTAAGGACAATGTATCTTTAAAGATAACTTATCCTGTAATCGAGAAAGTCAATTTTCTCGGTCTTGAGCTACTATACAAAACATTAAAAGTTTTGAGCTCATGACAAAGACTTACAGTTACCTCAAACTGAAACGGCCGTACAATTCACATGGGTGTGTTACTCTTAAAGTGCGCTACACTAAGAAAAGAAGAGAAATCTTCTTACACTAGTTTATAAAACCGTTGAACATAATTTTTTAAGTACTTTAAATGTTTAATACTTATGGTATACCGTGGCTATGTTTGGAGTAACCTCCTAACGTACGGGGTTGGTTTTCGTCTCCAATGATGGTTAACCAAAGAAAAGATAGACTACAAGAAAGATACTTAAAAGAAAAACAACAAATCTCACTCGATAGGAATCTAGTGAATAGACCTAAGATAGATAGAATCCGAAACCTAGACTATTCCCCGGCAGCGATGCCAAAAACTTGATGCGGTGGATTGCAACACCGAAGTTTTACAATCCTCCTAGGCGGAGTACCTAACCGTTGTGGTGTAGTATAGGCAATACTCGAGGGGTTGGTCGTTCTTTAGGGGAATAGTGAGGTAGGTTCGAATTGTATATCACTAAGATCTAAGAGTTGAGAGAAGTGTATTTTTGTATTTTTATGTTTTTTAGAAAGAAAGTAAAATAAATATTTTGAGAGAAGTGGTTTTATAAATGTAGCATGAGAGTATATGAGTAACCAAGGTCATAAAAAGCCCTAAAATTCGTCTATAGTATCAGCTCTAAGACTTCAAAAAGTTCCATACCGGAATAATGAAAATAATGCCCTTATATATATATAGAAAATTGGCCGTGATGGCACGGGTTATACCTGTGACACCGTCAGCCCGTCGATTTCGAATTAGGGTTTCTGGTTGTATCCACTTATCTCACATATGAGTGCGCGTTCTGCGACTCTATATAGGATCCAGCGCGGGGTTTCTACACGTTTGTCAGCTTCCAAATGTGTTCACAGGGATGGAGCTAGTTTTAGGCAGAGTGTCTAACACAACCTTATCGGGGAGTCGAGATAGATAACAGACGGGGGGGTTAAATCACACACATAGTCAGATGGTATCTCAAACACTATCACACACTTATATTCTACTCAATTCAATGATCCCTAACTCCTATCCCAAGATAGCACACGGTAGTTAGTAGCTAACTTGTTACTAAAGCTCTGTCACGAGATAGGTTTTAGTACCTCGTCAGACGACTAGGTATCAGATGTTTGACTCTAGCAGAACTAGAGGTTTTGGCAAATGAATCTGCTTGATATACATCAAACATCGACTTGTAAATAGTTTTGTGAACGAAAATACAAAAATATAAAACCAAGTAAAAGAAAATACGAAAATAGAAAATCTTACAAAAAGAAAAATACAAAATAAAAAAATAATTAGAAATACCAAAAAGAATCTTCTCGACATGTCTCTTGGAATCAATAACATTTACGTACCTAGAAATGTCAAATAACATTGACACAGGTATGTAAATGAAGTTCGAGCAAGAGTTCAAACGTTTTGAAACATGTCAATTCTAATTTTCTTTATGGCTTATGTACATTTCAGTGCATAACCCGGACTTTAATGTAAGGACAATGTATCTTTAAAGATAACTTATCCTGTAATCGAGAAAGTCAATTTTCTCGGTCTTGAGCTACTATACAAAACATTAAAAGTTTTGAGCTCATGACAAAGACTTACAGTTACCTCAAACTGAAACCCGGACCCAAATGTCACAGGGGAGTGTACGCTTTAGTGCGCTTACTCTAAGAAAAGAAGAGAAATCTTCTTACACTAGTTTATAAAACCGTTGAACATAATTTTTTAAGTACTTTAAATGTTTAATACTTATGGTATACCGTGGCTATGTTTGGAGTAACCTCCTAACGTACGGGGTTGGTTTTCGTCTCCAATGATGGTTAACCAAAGAAAAGATAGACTACAAGAAAGATACTTAAAAGAAAAACAACAAATCTCACTCGATAGGAATCTAGTGAATAGACCTAAGATAGATAGAATCCGAAACCTAGACTATTCCCCGGCAGCGATGCCAAAAACTTGATGCGGTGGATTGCAACACCGAAGTTTTACAATCCTCCTAGGCGGAGTACCTAACCGTTGTGGTGTAGTATAGGCAATACTCGAGGGGTTGGTCGTTCTTTAGGGGAATAGTGAGGTAGGTTCGAATTGTATATCACTAAGATCTAAGAGTTGAGAGAAGTGTATTTTTGTATTTTTATGTTTTTTAGAAAGAAAGTAAAATAAATATTTTGAGAGAAGTGGTTTTATAAATGTAGCATGAGAGTATATGAGTAACCAAGGTCATAAAAAGCCCTAAAATTCGTCTATAGTATCAGCTCTAAGACTTCAAAAAGTTCCATACCGGAATAATGAAAATAATGCCCTTATATATATATAGAAAATTGGCCGTGATGGCACGGGTTATACCTGTGACACCGTCAGCCCGTCGATTTCGAATTAGGGTTTTCTTCATTGCCCCACTTTGACACCGTCACCTTGCACTCTTGACGTCGTTAGGTAAACCTTCAGGATTTATAGAGTGGTCAAATCACATTTATTTTAGCACTTTCTAGGCACTTTTGGTGAATGCATCAGAAAGGTGGGCACGAAGCTGAAAAGTTGTAATTTGCCTTGTTTCTTCTTCAAATCAAGCCCAAGTCACATGTATTACAATCAAGTGCTTCCCAAATGCTAAAAACACAAAAAGAAAGAATTAAGTACAATAAGCGAGCATATTTTGCATGATTTTAGAGGTAAAATGACCCCAAAAAGTGTATAAAATGACACCTCATCAGCTTTCATGGTATGTTTATTTAAAATAATGTAAGCTTTGCTATTTTGAGAATAACCTAAGACTACACCCTCGTATGACTTCGGGTCAAACTTGGTGAGATAGTCTTTAGTGTTTAAAATGAAGCATTTGCTTCCAAACACTTTAAAGTATTCAAGAGTAGGTTTCCTACCTCTATAAATTGCATGAGGTGTTTTTCCTAAGATAGGTCTAATCAAAATTCTATTTAGAATGTAAGTTGAAGTGACAACGACGTTACACCAAAAAATTTAGGAATTGATTATTCGTTTAACATGGTTCAAGACATTTCTTGTAGCCTACAATTTTTATTTTCAACCACCCCATTTGATTGAGGAGTACGCGGAGCAGAGAAATTATGAGTAATGCCATTAGCATAAAAAAAGCTCCAAATTGTACTTCGTTGTCGAATTCCCGACCACGATCCATCCTAATTGATATAATTAAACATCCTAGTTGGTTTTGTATTTTTTACTTAAGATTTCAAATTGTTCAAAATCTTCATTTTTAGTTGTTAAAAATTCCGTCCAAGTATATCTTAAGTAATCATCTAGTATCATCTAATGTGGCAAGACACAACTTATCTTGGGACTTATTTCCTAGTTTCATGACGTATAAGCCAATTTTCCTAATCCCTTTACATATGACTTTTTAATCTTTAGTTATGTCACTATCATTTCCCGTAAATAATACTCTACACCTATTATCACAAATTTAACCTACGCTAAGTAAATTAAAGGCTAAGTTATCTATGTGTTCAACATTTGAGATGGTTAAAGAGTTATTAGAAACAACACCTATTCCGATGATCTTCCCCTTTAGATTACTACAAAAGACAACATTACCTTCTTTGTATGCGTTGTGCGTGAGAAAATACTTTTGTTTCCGACCATATGTTTGGAGCACCCACTATCTTTAATATATGTGATACAATGCTTCTGTGGCCTTATATCAAGTGGCATCAGAGCTAGGAGGGGATCTAAATTTATAGTTTGTAAAACAAAGTGCTTAAAACATGTATACTTTGATCAAAATTGAATTTGGTATGTGCTTAGTGATGAATTCGACTTCTCTTTGTATTATTTTTACTATTTGACGTTATTTAGCATAAAATTATACTATTTTGTGTTAAAAATGTTACATAGTAACAAATTTTACAAAAAGAAACGATTCTATAAGTTAGGATTTGACTTTTTAATTGAATATTGCCGATTGAGACGAATTATGTACGTTATGATTAGGAAATGATCAAATTTAGTGTGCTTAATGGTTTTAGTCATTGATTTAGGTATATTTACGTAGATTTCAAGCGAGAAAATTGAATTTAAATGTGTTTGGGTTCGATTCGGTGTAGAAAATAAAAAGTTTTGGTCGAATTCGGTATTGTTAGGTTCATGAAAGACTCGGTCACCCCGTGTATTGTCTATAATAACATAGCTCGTAGATGTAATGTAAGCGTATGACTTATGGTCTTGGGTTAGGTCTTTACCCACATGTAAGCCCACACCATAGCCTATTTTCTAGGGCATGTAACTCACTATATAAGCCTCTTTCCAGCCATGGAAAGAGGTTGGTTGTTCATTTTATCAATAACACACATAAGGTTTTTCTCTCACTAGAAATCCTCTCCTTTCTCTCTCTATAAATCTGCCAACCCTTATTCTTTCCCTTGTGTTATGATATCCTGAGCCCATGTGATGATTAGCTAGATTGTGTGTGCGTTTTCTTGGTTAGTTTAGATCAAAAGTTTGGTTTTTGAAGGTTTATAGTCTTGTTCTTAGTTTTCTTTGATCTTGACGTTTGTGGTGTTAAAGTTTATGTTTTTATAGTTGCTATAGCCTTCTAGTACTGAGTTGTGCAAAAGAAACCAAGCAAAAACGTTCAAAAGGGTGATTTTTAGGTGTTTTTAGGTAAAAGTACAAGTTTTTATTCCCAGCAAGTTAAGTCACTGTTTGAAGATCTACGTAGCGAGTTGGGGTGCTGTACTGGCGAGTTGTCAGAATAGTACACTGTGTGTCAGATAGTACTGTGTCAGCGACTTGTCTTCTTGTGCAGGTAGCGATTTAGGTCAGCGAGTTAACTTTTCTTGCAGGTAGCGAGTTGGATCTAGAAAGTTACAGGTTATTTGAAGACAAATTTCTAGCGACTTGTGAACAGGAACTCTGCCCATTTGGTTTCTTGCTAGCGAGTTGTCAAGTCTCTTCCAGCGAGTTACGTCCAGCGAGTTACAGGTTATTTGAAGACAAATTTCTAGCGACTTGTGAACAGGAACTCTGCCCATTTGGTTTCTTGCTAGCGAGTTGTCAAGTCTCTTCCAACGAGTTACGTCCAACGAGTTACAGGTTATTTGAAGACAAATTTTCTAGCGACTTGTGAACAGAAACTCTGTCCATTTTGTTTCTTGCTAGCGAGTTGTCAAGTCTCTTCCAGCGAGTTACAAAGCAGCGAGTTGTGAGCTTTTGGATATTTGGACTTTTAGACAAATTTCAACCTGTAATCTTTACAAACTTGAACAACATTTTACCACTTCAAACACTCAATCACCACTTTTAACACACAATCACTAATCATTGTACCGATTCAAAGTTTATCATAATACAAGTAATCAATCATGTCTAGTAATTCCGATGACATTCAAGCAGTCGGTTTCGATACCCGCCCTCCTATGCTCGATAGGACTGATTACGACTCATGGTCACAAAGAATTCAGATGTATTGTAGGGGAAAGGAAAATGAAATTTACATTCTTCAATCAATTGATCATGGTCCATTTGAGCTTGGAAACACCAGGGACACACTTGGAACCACACCTAAAGGCGGTGTTCTTCTTGGACCAGAAAGGCCTCGCACTTATGATGATCTTAATGACAATGACAAGAAATGATTCGATGCTGATGTCCGTGCAACCAACATTGTGCTTCAAGGATTACCCAAAGACATCTACAAGCTCATTAATCACAACATTGAAGCAAAATCTATTTGGGACAATGTCAAAATGCTTCTTGTGGGATCTGAGCTCACAAAAGAAGACATAGAATCTCAGTTGTATGATGAATTTGAACGTTTCAAGATGCTTCCTGGAGAAAACATCAATGAGTACTATGTCCGGTTCCACAAGCTAGTCAATGATATGAGGAATATCATAATGACAATGCCCAACATTCATCTAAACTCCAAGTTTGTGAACAACATGTCACCTGAATGGGATAGGTTTGTGATAGCAGTTAAACTAAACAAGGGACTGAAAGAGACAAACCATGAATAGCTGTACGCATACTTGTAACAACATACGAAGCATGCCGCTCAAGATCGGCTAATCATTGAAAAAATCACTCCAACTACCAATGATCAACTTGCTTTTGTCTCAAGCGTTCAACCCTATGCATAATCGTCACATGTTCAGTCTTATCAATATCCCTCATCATCAACTCCTCTTCAGTCACCACATGTCCAATCTCTTCAGTATCCCCAATTTGCTGAATCCTCACACATTGACTCTAAATACACCCAAACTGATGAAATACTTGACACGCTCACTAAACAAGTTGCATTTCTTGCACAATCATTCAGAGTAAACCTCCCCTAGACAAACAAACAACTTCGAACCTTTTCTAACGCCCGCAATCAAGCAACAGTTCAGGATGGTAGGGTCGTGGTCCAGAATGTTCAAGGGCGACAAAATCAGAATCAGAGAAACTTTGCTCGGGGAGCTGGTGTAGAAGGAAATGAGGGAGCACAGAATAGAGCTGGGAATGCCAAAGCAGGTCAAAGAAAACCGATCAAGTGTTATAACTGCAATGGGCTTGGACATATCGCACGGAACTGTACTCAGCCAAAGCGTCCGTAGAATTCTGATTATTTCAAAGACAAGATGATGTTGATGCAAGCTCAGGAGAATGGTGCAGTGCTGGATGAAGAAGAGCTACTCTTTTTGGCTGGTGAACTAACTAACACTTTTGACGCAGATGTGGATAATCAACCAGTCAGAGACTTATTGATCATTGTGATGATAATTAGGACGAACATGAGACTCATAACGAAGTACAACAGAAACATGTCATTGAATCAAATGGTGCCGATATGGGTAATAGTAATGTTATTCCATATGAACAATATTTGACAATCAATGAAGTTTCTGTTGAACCAAGTTGTGCATCTTTTGTTTCGAATGATGCATATGTGTTGCATGATAATAATGCGTACATTCCTCATGACCCATTAGTCACTGAACTTAATATCTATAAGCAACAAGTTGCTATGTATGAACAACGTACTAAGTTTGATCTGACACTTTGTGAATAGAAAATGGATGAACAAATGAGTATGCTTATTCAAGATCGTAATAAAAAGGAATAAAATCTTAAGAACGAACTTCATTCTGTTAAGTTACAACTTAATTCGACTATTAAGAGCAACAAGATAATTGAGGAAACTGTAACTGCTTTAAAACATGAGTTTAAACAGAAAGAAACCAAATTCCTAACTGATTTTTCAAATCTGAAAAAATTAATCGATAAACTCGAGAATAAGTTATACTTACAGGATCATTTCATTCAAACTGTTCACATGATGCTAAAACCTAAAAAATTGTATGACCAAGATGTTGTAATGGCCATAGGTGCCCAGAACCCTTTTTACCTCAGAAAGGCCAAAATGGTTCAACCGGTACTTTATGATGGTGATGAAATTCTTAAGACGCATCATGTCCTTGTAAGTGTTACATCATCTGAGGAAGACCTAGAGATAGCCGAGATTACTAGGCAGAAAATAAATGAGAAAATAAATGACCCTATGTGTGTGGAAAAGAAAATTAAAATTATACCTCCTAATTACTCCAAAGAAAATTTTCTTGCGACTTTCACACCACAGATCCAACTAACCCCTGAACAAGTATTTTGTTCCAAAGACCTCCTTAAGCAAAAAGCAGAAGATCTAAAAACAAATGCCCCGCCCCTGCCAATTCTTCCACATGCGACAGTGTATCCACCCAATACTCCTGTCCATCTGGTCCCTCGAACGCTTCCAACTACAAGTCAAGTAAATATCGGTCTGTATGAAAATACTCAACTTTTTTGGGAATTTTAAAAAACTTGTAAAAAACGGATCACACCAACGGGAATAACTGAAGGGGAAAGGGGTTTTGAGCAAACAAAACGGTGCTACTTAACGGAAGTCATTCCATTTTTCAATATACTCAAAGAACATTTTAACGAAGTTCAAAGATCACTTTTTAAAGAAGTTAGAGCTATGAAAGCATTTTTTGAAAATATGGAAGCTGAAGTAGACCAGAATGTCATCGACAAAAAGTGTGGGGAGATTGAACGTAAAAATCTCCTCATTACAAATGAGAATTTGATTACTAATTGTATTTCCCAGGATGTGTTTTATACTGTCACTGATTCTGCTTTAACTGCATCTCGATTTCATGATTTATTTAATGCTTATAATGTTGCAATGACTCGTGCTGTTGAACTTGAAGCTGAGAATTCCAAATTACTTGAAAAAAATTAAAATGATGATCATGATAATATGATCAAGGATTTTTCAAAATTAGAGATTGCTCACCTTAATTTACAAATAAAGCATCAACATCTTAAAGATAATATTGAAAACTTCAAATACAAGTCATCTAAGGATGTTCCTGAATTTGATGCATTTTTTGAACTCGGTAAACGGGATGATCAGATTCAAGGTCACAAAAACACTATCTTTAAGTTGAAAGCTCAAATTTCTCAGTTGAAAGCTAACAAAAGTGATGAGATAAGAAACTTTGACTAATGAGGACAACATTTTCCAGGCAGATGAATGTGATGCGTTCGACTCAGATGTTGATGATGAACCTACTGCTCAGTCCATCTTCATGGCCAGTTTGTCCTTCGTTGGGCCAGTAAATCTACAAGCCGGTCCATCTAATGCATCAATCTTATCTGAGGTACATGATATAGACAATGCTATTGATCATAGTAATAATGATCAGGTCGAACATGAGATTCATAACAAAGTACAACAGAAAAATGTTATTGACTCAACTAGTGTTGATATGGGTAATAGAAATGTTATTCCCTATGAACAATATTTGACGGTCAATGACGTTTCTATTGTACCAAGTAGTGCATCTTCTGTTCCAAATGATGCTTATGTGTTACATGATAATGATGCGTACGTTCCTCATGATCCTTTGGCCACTGAACTCAATATCTATAAGGAACAAGTTGCTATGTATGAACAACGCGATAAGTTTGAACTAACACTGCGTGAACAAAAAATGGATGAACAAATGAGTATACTTATTCGAGATCGCAATAAAAAGGAACTTCATTCTGTAAAGTTACAACTTAATTCAACCATTCAGAACAACAAGATAATTGAAGAAACTATAACTGCCTTAAAACTGGAGTTCAAACAAAAAGAAACCAAATTCCGAACTGATTCTTCAAATCTGAAAAACTTAAAAGATAAACTCGAGAATAAGTTATACTCACAAGATCAATCCATTCAAAGTGTTCATATGATGCTAAAACCTACAAAGCTATATGACCAAGATGCTGAAACAGTCATAGGTGTCCAGAACCCTTTTTACCTCAGAAAGGCCAAAAAGGCTCAACCGACACTTTATGATGGTGATGAACTTCTTAAGACGCATCATGTCCCTGTAATTGTTACATCATCTAAGGAAGTATTCCAAACCACCCCTAGTTAAAAAATTTTGGAGGCAAACAGGTTAAACAAACATGGAAGCCCACAGGCAAAGTATTCACCACAGTAGGATATCATTGGAAACCCACTGGTAGAATATTCCCTTTAGGTGCACAGTGCCCATTAACTAGGAATACTAAACCTAAAGTAATGCCTGTAAAATAATGGAAGCCCATTGGTAGGCTAATCTCGTTAGGAGGACAGTGCCCTTTAGTTAGGCCTACTGCTCTTAATCGTGGTACCATGCCCGCTGACCCACAGGGAAATAACACTCCTGTGGAATATAATCTTGTTTGCTCTAACCAACTGGACCCCAACTGCAATTGGGGATCCAATTTATCAAACTCTCCATTGTCGTCTTTGTTCAAATGCAGGTCGTACAGATCGTCCTTTGGTATTTGGACTCAGGCTGCTCTAAACATATGACTAGAGATCGCTCACGGCTCAGAAATTTCGTGAAAAAGTTTATCGGGACTGTCAGATTCGGAAATGATCATTTTGGTGCAATTATGGGTTATGGAGATTATGTAATTGGTGACAGTGTAATCTCTAGGGTATACTATGTGGAAGGACTTGGTCACAACCTTTTCTCTGTTGGTCAATTTTGCGACTCCGATCTTGAAGTTTCCTTCAGAAAACACACATGTTTCGTCAGAGATTTAGATGGTGTCGATCTTATTAAAGGCAGTCGTGACACGAACTTATACACCATATCTGTTGAAGACATGATGAGGTCCTCTGCCATTTGCTTACTGTCTAAAGCCTCAAAGAACAAATCCTGGTTGTGGCATCGCCGTTTGAATCACTTAAACTTCGGTACCTTAAATGATCTTGCTCGTAAAGATCTTGTTAGAGGCTTACCTAGGTTAAAGTTTGAAAAGGATCATCTGTGTTCCGCATGTCAACTTGGAAAGAGCAGGACAACAACCCACAAACCCAAAACGGTTAACACCATTATGGAAGTTCTACACACCCTTCACATGGATTTATGCGGACCGATGAGAGTGCAGAGTATTAATGGGAAGAAATATATTCTTGTAATAGTTGATGACTATTCAAGGTTTACATGGGTGAAGTTTTTGAGATCAAAGGACGAGACTCAAGAGTTTGTTGTCAAATTGCTAAAACAACTACAAGTCGGTCTCAACAAGATGGTCAGGAATGTCCGCACTGATAATGGCACAGAATTTGTCAATAAAGACTTAACTGCTTTTTATAAAAGTGTCGGCATTACTCACGAGAAAATTGTTCCGAGAACTCCTCAGCAGAACGGCGTTGTTGAACGACGAAACCGCACTCTTATGGAAGCTGCTCGAACTATGCTGATCTTCTCCAAGGCTCTAATGTTTCTTTGGGCAGAAGGTATTGTGTACAATATCACTTTCACTTCATCATGGATACAAGAAAAAATATAAAGGAGAATGATAAGAATTTTAGAAAGAAGTTA
The DNA here is from genome assembly GCA_026074375.1 of Tanacetum coccineum. Taxonomy (NCBI): domain Eukaryota; kingdom Viridiplantae; phylum Streptophyta; class Magnoliopsida; order Asterales; family Asteraceae; genus Tanacetum; species Tanacetum coccineum. The sequence continues at coordinate 4,091 of BQNB010063225.1, read as the reverse complement.
GAGAGAGAAATAAAGAGAGAAAATAAGAGAGTGGTTGATTACAAATGAAAAATTACAAATGAGACCAACACCCTCTCCACACTTGGAGAGGGGTATTTATACTTACAGTTGGTTACGCACCAAACATGAAGGGTTACCGAATCTATAATAACGAACCGCCAAATCATGGACACCATTCTCTTTACAATTTGATGAACTGACTGGGAAAACGGCTCTTGTACACTCTAGTTTAGACCCACACCTAATCTTTTAACGCCTGGACCTATCAGTTCTGGTCTTGTACCTAATCCTATTCCTGCAGCACCTTATGTACCTCCCACCTATAAAGAATTGGAGATCTTATTCCAGCCGATGTTTGATGAATATTTTGAACCTCCAACTGTTGATCATCTGGTACCTCTTGTTCCTGCAGCTCAAGTTCTAGTCAATCCATCCGGTCTATCGGTATCCATCTACGTTGATCAAGATGCACCATTGGGAAATCATTCCCCATCATCGTCGGATCATCAATCTTCTTTGGTACATCAAAACCCGAGCTCTGAAGCATCATCATCTAGGGAAATTTTGATAGCTGCATCCACCAATCCAACTCCACCTTTTGAACATCTCGTGAAATGGACCCCCCAGAATCCCATCTGATTGATATATTATTAGGAACCATTCTCTACTGTATTACTGAGAACAGCTTGCTACTGTGCCTTGTGGATCTTTCTTCATTTATACACTGTCGAAAGTCAAACCAAAAAACTTCAAAGCTGCTATCACTGAAGACTGCTGGTTTTAGGCGATGCAAGAAGAAATCTATGAATTTGATCAGCTAGACGTATGGGAATTAGTACCACCTTCGGATTGTGCCATGATTATTGCTCCTAAGTGGATCTATAAGGTGAAACTTGACGAGTATGGTGATGTGTTGAAAAACAAGGCACACTTAGTAGCAAAAGGATATCGTCAAGAGAAAGGTCTTTATTTTAAGGAATCCTTTGCCCCGGTTGCCATACTTGAAGCTATTAGAATATTCATTGCCAATGCTGCTAACAAAAACATGACGGTCTATCAAATGGATGTGAAGACTGCCTTTTTAAATGGCGATCTTAAAGAAGAGTCCTCCCCCTAAAAAAACGTCATCCAACCAGGGCTTGTATTGACCCAGATCGTCCAAATCACGTATATCGTCTGAAGAAAGCACTTTACGGCTTGAAGCAGGCACCACAGGCGTGGTATGACACTCTGTTAAAGTTTCTTCTGGCTCAAGGATTCTCCAAGGGTGTAGTTGATCCAACCTTATTCATTCGAAAAACAGGCAAACACACTCTTCATGTTCAAATATATGTTGATGATATTATATTTGCCTCGACTGATCCTAGAGATTGTGACCGTCTTTCTAATGAAATGAGCTCTAAATTTCAAATGTCGTATATGGTCAAATGTCCTTTTTCTCTTAGGGTTACACCATTTCTCGAACATCCTAGAGGCATTTTCATAAATCAATCTAAATATGCTAATAAGATTTTAAAGAAATTTGATCTTCTTAAAAGTGACCCTGTAGACACCCTAATGGTGGAGCGAAGAAAACTGGATGAGGACCTCTCAAGAATCCCTGTTGATCAGACTCGATATCGAGGTATGGTTAGATGCCTGGTGTATCTCACAGCCAGTAGACCTGACCTGGTTTTTGCTATGTGCATGTGCGCTAGATATCAATCTAAGCCCACTAAAAAGCACCTGGAAGTAGTTAAACGGGTCTTTCGATATCTCCAAGGAACCATCAACACGGGTCTTTGGTATCCGAAAGATACCGCCATGACACTAACCGTATACGCGGATGCAGATCATGCAGGTTGTCAAGACATACGAAGAAGCACATCTGGAAGTGCTCAGTTCCTTAGTGATAAGTTAGTAAGCTATGTTAGGAACAAAAAAAGTCTCGGTCACATCCAATATTAACTAGTCAAAGCCCGTAGTTAGTCAATGTTTAGAATTATTAAGCTATATGGGCCAAAGCCCATGGAAAAGCCTTATAAGGCCCATGGCCGGCAAATAGGGGGTATAAATACACACTCCCCCCATGCCTGGGTAGTGATGGTTGGTTGGTTGTATGTTTTACATTTTCCACTTAATGCATTTCATGTTCTTTACTTTTTCTCACTAGAAAATACATCCTTCCTCCTGCTTTCTCTCTCTAGTTCATGGTTTATATATTAAAGATTACTTGTATTCTACAATTGGTATCAGAGCCACGGAGTGATATGCTTAGTTTTTGTGTTTATTATTTTGGTTCCTTTTTTTCCGTACGCCTTTTCTTTTTTTCTTTTGATTTCGAAACTTAGTTGTACACTAACAGGTCATTTACCTAGGTAAATTTGATCTAGTATCTTTGGATGTAGCTGTATTTGCTTTGAATCAAAGAAAAACTCATTTTTGCTCATCTTTTGTTTTTGAAAAACCTTATAAAGTACAAATCTTGATTTTGAAATTTTTGGCTTAAAAACAAAAAAGTTGTCATTTTTAAGGTACCTAGTTATACAAGAAATTTTGGGAAAAAACAATAAAAAAGGTGTCTTTTGGTGTTTTAAAGATTTTGAGTTTCGTCCGTGTATTGCACGAATTTATAGTTTATAGCTCTCTCCGAATTTTCAATTTTTTGTGACTCCGAATTTGCAGATTATAGCTCTCTCCGAATTTGCAATTTTTTTTGTATCCGAATTCGCAATCTGAGGTTCAATCCAAATTAGCAGTTTCTAGTTGTTTCCGAATTCACAATTCTCTTAAGGACCCGAATTCGCAATTCGCTTAAGGACCCGAATTTGCAGTTCTCTTAAGGACACGAATTTGCAGTTTTTCCTAAGGTCCTGAATTTGCAGTTTTCTTAAGGACATGAATTTGCAGCTTTCTTAAGGACACAAATTTGTAGCTTTCTTAAGGACACGAATTTGCAGCTTTCCTAAGGACACGAATTTGCAACTTTCCTAAGGACAAGAATTTGCAGTTTTCAGTAGAACCCGAATTCGCAATTGGCTTAATCAACCGAATTTGCAACATAAACTTATAAAACTCAAATTGATTAATCAAAATTATTCGGTTTATTTCTTTGACTTGTAAAATCTCGTAAAACACTCACTTGTTTTCCTGGTTTTGTCAAGAATTGTAAAATCCCGTATAGTTTCAGACTTTAAACACATAAAATACAACACCATCAAACACAATTACTTTCTATCACCGCTCGATCAAACGGTAATCATTGAACATACCAATTTATCAATGACGACTCTTACTAATAAGTCACTTCTCTCGGGTGGTGACAATAAACCACTGATGCTTGAAAAACATTTGTATGACTCATGGAAGAGCATAATGGAACTTTATATGATGAATATACCTCATGGTAGAATGATTCTTGCCTCTGTTGAAAAAGGTCCACTTGTTTGGCCAATAATTACAGTAGATGGTGTAACCAGACCAAATAAATATACTAAGTTAACTCCCGCAGAAACCATTCAAGCTGATTGTGACATTAAAGTAATAAACATCATTCTATAAGGCCTTCCAACTGAAATTTATGCTCTTGTCAGTCAACATCGTGTAGCCAAGGATATTTGGGAGAAAATCAGACTTCTCATGCAAGGAACGTCGTTAACGAAGCAAGAACGAGAGTGTAAGTTGTACGATGAATTTGATAAGTTTACATACAAGAAAGGAGAGTCTTTACACGAGTACTACTTAATATTCACTCTGCTACTCAATGATATGAATATTTATAAGATGCCACTGGAGCAATTTCAAGTCAATACCAAGTTCCTGAATACTCTTCCTGCTGAATGGAGCAAATTCGTTACTGATGTTAAGTTGGTCAAAGATTTGCATACTACTCACCAAATGACACAGTCTCCTTACCAATCTCATCAGCACTCTTACCAGAACTCTCAACAACAACAATTTGTCTCACCTTATCAATCTTCACAGTATTGATCACCTTCTGAATCTCAATAATACTCAATCAATCAATCATCAACACCTCATTCCATCACTTATCCCCCCAACAATTATCAAACCTCAGTTCACCACAACGTTTTCTCTCTATCAACATCCAT
>BQNB010063224.1:11924-32172 GCA_026074375.1 Tanacetum coccineum | reverse complement strand
AGAGCTTCACGATGTTAATCATACTATTTTTGAAGAGTTTCATATGATTTTAAGTAATCTTTAGAGCAAGTATGTACCTCAAAGTCTGAACTTGATGAACCTTGGGATGTATAAGCCATTAGAGGAAAGTTTGTGATGCCTTCTTTAGCTTGAAAGCTCCAATCATAACCACCTATCCCATCTTGAACAACTAGGGCATTTGTAGTAGATGTATCCACTGGTGCATTCTTTCTTGGAGCATCTCCATTTCTATTTCCTGATTCCTTGGTGCCCTGCATTCTCTAGCAAAGTGTCCTCTCCTGTGGCAGTTGTAACATTCAACCTTTGTCTTATCAAAGCCAACAGTTTATTTGCCATTGAAGTTCAGATTCCTTCTTGTCTTCTTTAAGAATCTCTTCACCCTCATGGTAAGCATGGCCACCTGCCATTTTGTAAACTGTGTTTATTGAATGAGTATAATGAGTACAATACAATGTATATATATACTACACATTGGGCCTAATCATGAGCACAAGATACAAATACAAGTCAGGCCTTTGGGCCATACAAACACGTCTGCTAACATCCCCCCGCAGTTTGAGCGGTAGAGGAATGAACACTCAAGCTGGAGCGAAACTCATCAAATAAAACCGTAGGTAAGCCTTTGGTGAAGATATCTGCATACTGATAATGAGAAGGTACATGAAGTACTCGGATATGACCAGCGGCACAAGTCCAGAACAAAAGTGAATATCAATCTTAATATGCTCTCGTGCGTTGATGTTGCACGGATTAGAAGAGAGGATAAACGGCACTACATTGTCACAATAAACAAAAGTGTTTAGCAGTAGACAATGGTGTTTATGAAGGCTCTCGTATAAGGATTATTTAACAAACAAGTTTCAGCAACAGGTCATTAGCAACACCCAGATACTAAGCCTTCTAGTACTGGAGCGGAAAAAAGGGTAATTGCCTCTTTGAAGACACGAGTAGATTGTTGCCAAAGAAAAACACAATAACCGGAGGTCTTTTAGGACCGACGTTTTGTTGTGGGGAATCCAGCCCAATACTTGTATCAGCAATATGCAACCCAAAGAAGATGTGGTGGACAAAATAGTTTATAAACCATAGCCCCCCCCCCCCCCCCCCCCCCCCCCCCCCCCCCCCCCCCCCCCCCCCCCCCCCCACCCATATTTTTTTTTTTAAAAACACCCCCCCCCCCCACGGCATAGTACCAAGAATATACCGACAAGATCGGTTCGAGAGCAGAGAATGAGGGTTCGAGGGATCATGCATGTAGAGACCAACCTGTGCACAGCGTAAAGATATATCAGGCCAAGTAAAAGGTTATAATACTGAAGGGCCCCAGCAGACTGGATATAAGGTGGATCGACACTAGGATCACCATTAGCAGAAAGCTTAGAATCCGTGTCAACTGGAGTATGACAAGGATTACAAGTGAGCATGCCAGCACGCTCAAGTAGCTTAGCAGCATACTTTTGTTAAGATGGAGGTATAAATCACTGAGTATTGCGAGTCACAGAAATACCCAAAAAATAATTCAGCGGACCCAAATCAGTCATAGAGAACTCGGCATGTAAAGTGGCAATAATACTCTGAAGAAAAGTTGTTTGTAGAAGAAAGCATTCAAATATTGTCGATCAACTTACAAAAGAAGTATGCTGTATCGGACCCCCCCCTCCTGTAATAAAAAGTGATGTGTCACATCTGCTATGAATAAAACCAACTCGAGCAGCATATGCTGCAAATCTCTGAAACCATGCCCACTTGAGGGGGCTTGCTTAAGCCCATATAGAGATCGCTGTAAAAGACAAACATGATCAGGATGTTGTGAATCCCGAAACCCAGGAGGCTGCTGCATGTAAACAGTCTCGGATAATGAACCATGTAAAAAAGCATTCTTGACATCAAGCTGATGAACAGGCCAATGTCGAGAAAGAGCAAGGCTAAGTACCGTACGAATAGTGGCCGGTTTAACAACCGGGCTAAAAGTCTCATCAACATCAATGCATTTGTAAGCTAGTGCTGCCTATTCGCAACAAGGGCGAAGCCTTGTAACGATTATGAGTGCCATGAGATTATATTTATGCCGAAAAAAATCCATAAGGAACGATACATTCATCGCGTCGGAATGGTCGTGGCACAAGATATCCTAGTTTATTTTTATTAAAGCCTTTTATTCATCAGCAATCGGCGATTACCAATCGCGGGTCTTGGAAAAGAATGTTGTAGGACTTGGAGAAATAGGGGAAATAGTTGACACAGATAAAGTATATCGTTGAGTAGGACGATTAGTACCAACACGGTAACGAGTGACCATAGAGTGAGTCGAAGCGGGATTTGCGTTTGGGGTTGGAGTGGTAGCGGGTGAGGGAAAACGGGATAGGAAGTGGGTGGAAAGGTGGGTATACTGTTTTGTGGTGGAAGATTAGTCGTGGGTGTTGGGTTAGTAGGGGCGGAAGGAGTGGGCTGCAAAGTGGAGTGATTAGTGGGCTGATTGGTTGGCGGGCCAGCGGAAGTGGAAGTGGGCTGTGGGTGAGGGAGATGTGGGGTTGTCGGTTGCTGGAACTGGCGGAAGACCCAACATGTGGGCATTATTATGGAGCTTATAACGTTGTTGTATTAAATTAGGATCGGCTTCTATTTTTTTTAGGGTGTCAAGGAAATTGTTATGTGTGAGGGCATCGGGAGTCATTAGACCCATACAGAAAAAACGCTCATCAAAAGTTCACGTGACGAGATTAGGAATGATTTTATCCGTATTTAAGTCAAGACGCCGATACCCACGGTGATTGGTGGGGTAGCCAAGAAAAATCGAGGGAGTAGCACGAGGTTCGAGTTTGTGATTGGTGTGAACATGTGGGTAGCAAAGACAACCGAATACACGAAGATCGGCATAATTAGGTGTTGTCTTATAAAGACGGGTATGTGGTATCTCATTGTTAATCGCAGTGGATGGAAGAATGTTATAAGAGCATGTGCTGCGCCATGTGTGTAGGGCTTCAATCCTAAAAGGTAGGGGGTTTTGTGCTAGAAATATAAGGTACGGATGAGGTTCGTAATGGTACGTATCATGTGTTCCGACTTGCCATTTTGTTTGAGATGTTTGGGACAGTGAAGCGATGGTAATACATTGGTGGCAACTAATGGTGTAAGGCATGTTGTCAAATCACCTCCATGATCACATGAAGGATTTAATAACACTGAAATGATTTTTAACAAAAGCACGGAAGAAATGAATGAATTTAGACATGCATACAGACTTATTCCGAAGAGAATACACCACAAGGAATGCGAAAAATGATCTAAAAGAAAACATAGTATTTAAGCTTGAAACCCTCGAAGTGGGAAGTCCACAAATAGCTGATGTGAATAATGTCGAAATGGAGACTTAAACAACTGTTTCAGGATAAGAAAAAAGGATATTCGGCACGTGCTTGCCAAGCTGACAAGCATGACAAAGCACAGTGGGACTTAGTCTTTTATATTTTTTACAAGAAATCAGATTATTAGAAAACTAATTGAGTAAACACTTCACTTCCAGGATGACCCGTCGTTGGTGTCCTCGTTGATGAGCGACCACAAATGCTTGAGGATATGACAGAGATGTGACCGGATAAAGATCACTTGTGCAGGTCACTCGGAGTAGTATTTGACGGGTTCAGTAATCTCCCTTACAGAGAAAACAAAACGTCATCAATTCAATTGTACTCATTTTTTATCTTCAACAAATAGCTGTCTGACCGAAATAAGTTTTTAACTCAATGTTGGGTGTTATGAGTACATTATTTATGGTTGTAAGAGGTCTGTAAGGAGAGGGTAGTGCTATGGCCCGTGTTGGTGTTGGAATGGATTTCCGTCACAAACAGAACAGTTGAGATAACATGCACGAATTAAACAAGAGTACTTAAATTAGTGGCATTAAGTTAAGATGAGACGACGCACCAGTACTATATGTTCCAATTTGCCTATCTGTTGGGATCCGAAGAGTCATAGGTATTAAACGGCTTGAGGCAAAATTATATAACAAAGGCAGGTGCTTGACCATTTGCTAGAGTCGAACCTAGTACAGTACGAGAGGAAGAGCACTGTTGTTGTGGCCGCTGGTACGGCTTTTGTTTGGGTCGGGCTTTTGACCTGACTGGAAGCCCCTGGTGGAGCCTGAGTTGCCCGAGATCTTGGACCCCCTGATAAAGCCATTTTGAAACAAATTGGGCCCAACAGGTCTTGTTGGGGCTTGTAAGAGGATGTAGAAGCTGTTGTTGTTGTGATTACATTATCGTAATCTCCTAGAATCATGATGAGAGTGAGGTAGTCTCCTCATTGACTGTGTGTGTAATAGGTAAAGTCATGTACATCTTGTGAATGGTGTCGATGAGTGTGTGTTAGATATGTATTTACTGTCGCAGAGGAGTACTTGAGTGGAAACGAGTGAGGAGGTCTATAAGGGATAACGACAGAAGGGGAATTCGCCACCAACGATCGCGAATTGAAAGCCACGTTATTGTGCCAGTATCTCACGACACATGACAACTCTACGTTGTTGTCTGGTACGGTGGTGTCCCTCGTTCTTCACGATTGTTCTCCATCACCGTTTTGATTACGACTTGAATGCTTCTGCTAGAGCACTTGGAGGAGCATTTAAGTAGTGCAGCTAGCGGAGTACAGAAGACAGAGAACGAAGCCTCGAGCTCCTTCCATTGCACCTAAATCGAAGAATACATCGAACTCTTGTTTAGCCTCAAGTCAGGGAAAGGATACTATTGTGTGCTATGATTTGAGCTGAGACTCTCTTATTTGTCACTTTAAGCGTTGATGGGTATATGTGACTACCTTCGGTCATCAGAAAATATTATCCGAACCTAAATCTGTGAAGAGTTCTGGGGTGAGGATTTAGCTCCTCGATCTTTTGGAAAATGTACTTCATCTCAGCAGTTTGGTTCTCCCATTGTATATGTACCGTTATTCTCCTTTTAAGCGAGATGATGCAGGTGAAGTATTCGTTGTCTAGGCAATACATGGTTTTCAATGGATCCTAAGCCGGATTTAGCCAGTTCTTAGGATTTGCTTTAATCAACCTTTTCTCGAAAGGGTCGAATGTCAGACGAGAGGGTGAGGAGAAGATTCATGATTGACGTGGAATCAGTCCGTGATCCTATATCGTACGTTGGTGGAATGTCCAGTCGACGTCGTGGCCTCTGATGACAGTGTTCTTCGAAGTGCTGTTTAGGACACCGTAGTTGCAAATGGCCTTTGAAAAAATATAACTCAATGTGGAGTAGTTGGCAGTCAGCGAGATCCCAGTACTTCTTCTGGAATGAGAGACTGTTGATGTTATGAACCGCATAGAAATAAAGTTTTTCAACACAAGGTTGAGGGTTAGGTTGGAGAGGTGTGTATCGTGTTTATCATTGTGGATTGATAATACGACTGTGTAAATGATGGGGAGGGTTAGGGTTTGTTTTGTATTTTAGGGTTTTGGATCGGCTTGGATAATAGATCTGTACCATGTAATGTGTTTAAATTGAATGAAGTATATTGGAGATGTACAATACAAATGTAATTATATATGTACTACACAATTGGGCCTATCATGAGCGCACAAGGAAACAAATACAGTACGGCTCTTTGGCTCCATACTACCGATCTGCTACACATTTGAGATGCACATGTCTCTTGCGCAGTTCCGATTTGTATGCAATCTGCTCAATATCTTTCACATTGTTTCACAATGTGGACTATTATTCATTGTCCAACTGTGGACTATTAGATTGATTGACAAAGAAGGAAAACATGACATCATCAGCATAGGTTAAGGAGGAAGCTTGTCTCTTTAAACTAGCAGCAGGAACATCATGAGCAGTATTAACTACTTCATTAGTACTACTAGTGTCATCTGAAGATACAAAAGCCACATTCTGAGAGTTTGAGCTTGAGCTTGATTGGCTTTTAATCTCAGCTTCATACACCTTCAAGTTGTTGTACAAATCGTCCATGCTCAGCCCATCTAGATCAGCTTTGTTACGCATGATCAAGGCAATATTGTTTCAAGATAATGGTAGACTTCTTAGCAACTTAAGATTTGCATCTTCCTGTGAGATAACTTCACCGTGAATTTCCAATTGGCTGATGAGTTTTTGAAACCTATCATAGGTTTTATTCAGTCCTTCAGATCTTGATGCAGTAAAATTCTCATATTGCTGCTTCAGAATGGTCTTTTGCATTTTCTTAGATTCTTTGTTGCCTCCAAACCTAGTCTTGATATCTCCCCATAGGGTCTTTGCATCCTTGATTCCATAAAACTTCAATAGGTACTCATCAGGAATGGCCAACAACAGAGTACTTTTAGCTTTTAATTCATTCTTTCTTGCCAGCTTTTGTTCTGCAGTTTTAGGAGGAATATAACCTTCAGCACTAGCTGATGCAACAGCAGGTGCATCACCATTCATAATAACCTCCCAAAAAGCATAATCAGTGTGAGTAATATATTGCTCCATTCTCATGCTCCATAGATCATAGTCTCCTGTTTTGAGTATAGGAAGTTTTAATGCAGGCACTGTTTGGGTAGTTTCTGACTGTGATTCCATCTTCTCTTTGATTATGAGATCTTGTGTAGTATAGTGTTCTTCTTATTCAGAGTTTCTCTACAAGCTCTGATACCACTTGTTGATCCCTTCTTGACACATCTTACTTAGCTTGTTAAAGCTTAGTTATATTGAATAGATCCAAGATAACTATAGTAGAAACTAAGATTGAGAATATCACAAACTATGCGGAATCTAGTTTGCAATACTAAGAAGAACAATGAAACAGTAAAACGAGATCTTTACTAAACTTTCAATATATTGAATACTATTTTGAATTACAAAATAGCTATGAACACTAACTATGATTGCTATGCAAACTATGAATACTAATATAAAAAACTGATATCTAGATTTATGCCTTAGGGTTCCTTTTATACACCAAGGAAACCCTAATAGGCTTACAAAACGCGTCAAGTGATCATGCATATCTATTCCTAATATAACTCATGCATATCACTTTAGTAGTACTAACTATTTATACCAACAGTACTAACTACATAACTAATAGTACTAATAAACTGGCAGTACTAACACTTTGTACTGGTAGTACTAACTATAACATTAGCAGTACTAATGACTTAAACTATTTCTTCTAATCTTCGGCAGCAATGGTTTCTTCAATCAGCAGTATTAACTTGAGACGCCTTTATTCCCAACATCTTTCACCCGGACCTATAGTGTATCGAGTAACTTCAAACTTCTCAACCATAATGTGGAGGGGGTTTTTAAACGGCATTCCAAGAAACTTACGCTTCCTCGCCCTAATTGCATCAATGTTAAGTGTAATGCTTTTAATCGTGTCTTAGTGAGTCTTGGGTTCCTAAAAGCTGAATACACCATTTATGGTCCAATACCCTAACTGATTATCCAAGCAGTAAACTTCTCAACTGATCTATGTAAACTACGTTTCTGTGTGTGACAAACCACTTAGTTTTCTTGATAATAGAGAGTGCGTCCTTTCGGGCACAATAATGTTATTACCACTATTAAATTTTAAACCCTATTGTCTACAACTTTAAACTAGATGAGCGTCCTTTCGGAAACATGCCTAACCATTTAAGATACTTGACAAGGCATTTTAATTGATTCTTATAGGTGTCATTCATATGGTCAATATACTAAAAAAACTATAGTCAACAGGTAGCCATGATCTACGCAAAGGCGTAAGTCTTTAACAATACATAAATCATCAAAGACACGATATAATAAACTAAATAATTATAATCATTGAATCAAATAGGTTCATAACAAAGCAAGCACAAAAGGCTTTAGCCTTCTAGAACAAAAGATAAAAAGTTGATTATTCAAAGTAGACATAATAATCGAAATTTTAATGAAAAGCTAATAATCAAAGGTTTATGATGTGTACAACCTTCACTCATGATGGTCTTCATTCGTTCTTCAGCCTCGAAAAACGTCAAAGTAACTAGGGCTTCAAAAGCTTATCGAATGGGTGGAGAAATGTGTTATTTATATGCAAAAAGCCTTAGGGCTCGTCTGTCCTCATGATGCATGCTTCTTGATGGCATACGTCGTGTGCCTCTAGATGAGTACTTCCACATCATTTGGTCTTCAGGTTCTTGCGGTGTGTGCATGGATATGGCATACGACGTAAGGTGTCTTTAACACTTGGACATATTTTCTTGACGAGAGCTCGCGCGTCGTATGCTCTAGGATGGCATATGGCATGTAGATTGGCTTGAAATATTATCTCTTCACATTTTAGCTCTTTTGGCTCGTTTTTTGGGTTTTTTCGCGAGAATTTATCTTTTGCTACAAATAAACACTAAAATAAACATTATACAATATATCAATATGCATCACGCAAGATGCCAAAAACAGTGCCACAAAAAGCGGGCCACAACATTAGCCCAAAACAGTGCAAAATCTGGCCCAAAAAAGTGGGGAAAAATTAACCCAAAATGTGGCCCAAAGTAAAAAAAATACAAAACGGACCCTCAACTTTTAACTATTTACAACTTTTTATATAATAAACTTTATTTATCAAATATAGAGCACGTATTTACCAATTCATTCAGATCAAAAAATACCGCGGACAAATCTTCGAATTGTGAACAAAACGAGACCAATGTTGCAACACTTCTGGAATTCGCACGATTTTATAAAAAAATATTGAAGTTTAATATAAATAGAAAAAAAAACTTACAAATCGTACCCTCAACTTTTAACTATTTACAATTTTCTTATATAATAAACTTTATTTATCACATATATAACACATATCTACCAATTCATTCAGATTAAAAAATACCCGTAGAAAGATCATCGAATTGCAAACAAAACGAGCCAATATTTGTTATCCTTAGCCGAGCTCCTTTTACCATATGGACAAAAGTACTCGGCAATTATTCGTTGTTACAATAACGATTGTATACCAACAAATTGTTAAAACATATCAAAATACCGAAAACACACTATCATCGAATTTAAATATCTTTGACATTAAGTTTCCCCCTGCCGCAACACGCAGGCAATATGCCGACTCGTTTACACTAATTTAGCATCATATCATATTAAAATAAGGCAAAAAGGTTAAATTGTCGTAAAAATTTGAGTGATAAAACATATACTCCCTCCGTCTCATTTTTATTGTCCACGTTTCTTTTTTGAGATGTCCCAATTTAATTGCCCACTACTAAAAATAGCTTGGGAAGTATAATAAAGTTTACTATATTACCCTTGTTTGGAATTATTATTACAAACTTTAAAGAATGTTTTAATTAATTAGCTAAGGGTAAAATTGTTTTTCTGTCAAAAAGTAAGAAAGAGAAAACAGTAATAAATGCATTTTTCTTAAACTGTGTGTTTTTTGTCGGTGGACAATAATTTTGGGACGGAGAGATTATAATTTAGAAGCTATCACTTTTTCTTTCTCTTCTTTTCTTGTTTGTATTGGGCGTTATAGTTGCATATTGCTTGCCCTTTTTTTTGACATGTTTTAATGTCCAAGCTTACTTTTGCTTTGCATTTATAATTGTGATTTACACAAATAAGATTGCATCATATAATGTACATATCTTTATATAATGAGTAAATTGCATAAATCGTCCCTAAAGTTTGGTCAAATTGCATGTTTCGTCTCAAACGTTACGAAAGTGCAAAATTCATGTGAGAAAACCTTTGGTGCAAATATCGTCCCTGCGGGGACGATACTTGTACCAAAGGTTTCCCTAAAGCTGCGTTCTCGAGTTTATGATGGTAGAAAAAGAAAAGAATGGGAGGGGCAGAGAAAGAAAAGAAGGGATATCATACAATCTTGTTTGCGTTCTCCAGTCGGACAAAACGGAAAGGAAATGCAAGAAAAGTGTGTATGATTCATGTTCTTAAGTTGGAAGGAAAGTAATGTAAATATGAAAATTTACTACAATGCCCCTTGCATATTAGTCTTTGTAGTTGGTGGGGGTAATATAGTCTTTCTAACCAAAATATAAGATGTATTATTTCCTTTCCTAGGCAATCACCCCAAAAATGGGAGGATAACTTTTGTCCAAAATTTCCCTCATCTTTCCTATGTAAACCCTTTCTTTTCCGTTTTATAAAAACTTAAGAACACAAAATTATGTATGTTTCTTAGCATTTCTTTTTTTTTCTCCTCAAAAACAAACTCGAGAACGCAGCGTAAAGGTTTCCCCATAGAGACGATACTTGCACAAAACGTTTCTTCACATGAACGATCTTTGCACTTTTGAAACGTTTGAGTTAAAATTGGCAATTTGACCAAACTTTAAAGACGATATAATTGTAATAGCTACTACACTAGCTATAAGAGTGAATGTGATACATGTCAAAAATGGGAAATTATCAATAAAGTTACATCTGAAATAAATTTTCATAAAAATTTTGTATTGAAATTCAAATTCCAAAAGAGTTATAATTAAGCGTATTTAGGCTAAGTGTTATGGCGGCGGTTGATCATCTGCTGGTGGACACCATCGCGCATGCTCCCCTTAATGCCAAGTTACCCACTATTGAAGGTTAATTAGTTTTCCTTGATAAGCGTACAACATATATAGATTACAAAGGAAAAGCTTGAGCCCAAGATAAAACATACAGCTAATGTACAGCTAACCATGACATGGAGAATATAATCATACCAAGACTAAGACACGCCTATTATGGTCATACTAAAAATATTTATAGGCTAATACACCCCCGCAGTTTGAGCGGGAGAAGGACGAACACTTAAACTGGAGCAAAAGTCTTCAAACAAAGCTGATGAAAGTCCTTTGATGAAGATATCGGCATACTGAAAACGAGATGTGAATGAAAGAAACACTAACAGACCAGCTTCTTTTAACAAAATCACGGGCACAAATTTGAATATCAATCTTATATGTTTTGTCGTTGCTGATGTTGTACAGGGTTGGCAGAAATATATCTTCTGCTCTAACGTTATCTCGGTTTTTACCAATTTTACTTCTTTTACTTTTTTTAAAAAATATTCTTCATAAATTTAAAATTAATCCTTTATAACCTCTATTAACTAAAACCAGCCGTGCCAGTCATAAGAGGAGAATGTAACTCACGAAGAAGGTTACGAACCAATGCAGTTTCAGCGACAACGTTAGCAACACCTCGGTATTCTGTTTCGACACTGGAGCGGGAGATGGTGTGTTGTCGTTTAGAGGACCACGACAGAAGATTATCACCCAAAAGTATATAAATAACCTGAGGTAGATCTGCGAGTAGAGGGGCAGCCCGCCCAATCAACATCAGTATAACCAACTAAAGATGTAGTAGCGAAAGCATACAAGTGGAGACCAAGATCCATTATGCCCTTAACATAGCGCAAGACACGTTTGAGAGCAGTAAAGTGTGGCTCCCTTAGATCGTACATATAGAGACAAATTTATTGAACTGCATAAGACAAATCTGGGCGAGTAAAGGTGAGATATTGTAGCCCCCCTGCAAGGCTGCGATATAAAGTGGGATCCTGAACAAGAACACCGTCCGGGCCTAGTTTAGTCTCAGTGTCAGCTAGCGTCCGCGAAGGGTTGCAATGAACCATATGAGCACGCTCAAGGAGCTGAAGAGCATACTTTTTCTGATGTAAAAATAATGCCTGTAGATGTCTACGAGAGCTGAGAAGAGTAAGAGATGCCCAAAAAATAATTAAGTGCCCCGAGATTAGTCATGCCAAACTCTTTATGTAAAGAGTCTATAATCTGCTGAAGTAGAACTGGAGAAGAAGCTGTGAGAATAATATCATCCACACATATAAGTAAATAAGCAACCTGTAAACCCTGTGTATATATAAACAGCGAAGAATCACATCGACTATGAGAAAATCCAGCCTGAGTGGCATAACCAGCAAAATGCTGAAACCAAGCACAAGGTGCTTATTTCAGACCATATAAAGATCTCTGCAAAAGACAAACATGATGAGGATACCGAGAGTCAATAAAATCTGGAGGTTGATGCATGTACACTGTCTCAGATAAATCATTGTTAAGAAATGCATCTTAACATCAAGTTGGTGAATAGGCCACTGTCGAGATACATCAAGGCTAAGAACCATATGAATGGTGGCCGGCTTAACAACCGGACTAAATGTCTCATCAAAATCAACATCGAGTTGTTGACTACTACCGTTAGCAACCAGTCGAGCCTTATAACGACTCAAAGTACCGTTAGCATGAAACTTATGCTTGAATAACCACATAGAGCGAACCAAGTTCACATCATAAGGCCTCGGAACAAGAACCCAAGTACCATTTTAGTTAACGCATTATATTCATCATTCATAGCATTACTCCAATTAGGATCATTTAGAGCAATAAATGGGGATTTGGGAATAGGAGATATAAACAAAGTGTGAAGAGATAAACGATCAATGGGTTTAACAATACCCGATTGAGACTGAGTGACCATGGTATGGGTTCGAGCGGGTTCGGGGTTATGTGGATGAGGAGAACCGTAGGAGTGATGTTGGGCCATGGGGGTGTAGGTGGTTGGTAGGTTTATGAAGTTGGGCTGTTTGGGAAAGGTGTATTAATTGGCTGAAGGGATTGGGCCATTTAGTATTGGTTGGAGTTTTGAGATGGGTCAGCGTTAGGTAAGGGAGTATTGGGCTCAAGGTAGCCCGATGGGGTGGTAGGGGAATTATGTGGATGTGGGACGTAGGTTTGAGTATCGGGTTCGAGTAGGACGTGATTAAGTAATGGGGATGAGGGAGTAGGTTCGAGAAATTTATATGAAGGTGGAGAGGATGGTGTCATGGATTTGTATGAAAATTGAGTTTTATCAAAGGTAACATGTCAAGAAAGGATAATCTTGTTGGTTTTGACGTCAAGGCAATGGTAACCGCGGTGATAGGCAGGAAAGCCCAAAAATATGAAGGGGTGGCACGTGGTGCTAGTTTGTGAGGTGAGTGAAGGTGAGGGTAACAAATGCGTCTAAAGATCTATAGACGAGAGTAGTCGGGTTCTTTTTTATACAATTTGGTAAAAGGGATTTCGTTGTTGATTGCGGTGGAAGGGAGAAGGTTAAGAAGGTAGGATGCCATGTGAAGGGACTCAACCCAAAAGGATAGGGGTAGGTGAGCTTGAAAAAGGAGGGTGCGAATGACATTAATTATTGTGTGTATCATTCGTTGTGCTTTACCATTTTGTTGAGAGGTTTTAGGGCAAGAAAAACGAAGTTGGATGCCGTGGTTGGAAAATAGTATGTGGAGTTGGTTATTGTCGAACTCGCCACCATGATCACATTGGAAACTCTTTGTTTCACATTTAAACTGATTTTTTAACGTAATTACAAAAATGCAAAAATTTACCGAACATGTATGATTTATGCTTGAGGGGATATATCCATACATAGTGAGAAAAATGATCAAGAAAAAGGACATAATATTTTATACCATTTGAACTAACAATAGGAGAAGTCCACAAATCAAAATGAATGATATCAAAACACTGTTTAACAATAGAATTCAAAGTATGAAAAGGAAGCTTCACATGTTTACCAAGTTTACAGGCATGGCAGACATGTTTAGACTTCTCCTTATTACAAGAAATGAAATGACGAGAAGTGAGAGAACGAAGCACTTCATCCCCGGGATGACCTAGGCGTTGCTGCCATGTGGTAGAACTAGTAGACACAAAAGTAGGAAGAGTTGACGGCTTGGTTACTGGATAGAGATCGTCCGCGCTGTCACATCGAAGGAGGATATGGCTAGTCAAGAAATCATTCACAGAAAAACCAAACGCATCAAACTCAATAGTGCAATTATTATTCCTAATGAATTAACGAACCGAAATAACGTTTTTAATGATGTTAGGAGTGACAAGTACATTATGAAAAGGTAAGGGATGATGAAGACATGGGATAAGCGCGTATTAAAAACAATACTTAAATTACGAGTATTAGAATTTAGATGAGAAGTAACACCTGTGTCCATGTTCCAAGTAGGGTCTTATAACGTCATGGTGCTAAAAGCACTAGGTAATGAAATGAGTTATGACGTATAGATAGCGGGAGTCGCACCGAATATACCATGACTATTGGGTTACGATATGGACTAAACATGGTGCATCTGCTATTGGGCCGGGTAAATAGCCAGCTGTTGGGCCGACAGGTTGGGTTGCGCCTGTGGGGTTAAACAATTGCTAGTCGGCTTGTTGTAGTTTTTTTGGTGACTAGGCTAAGGTGTAAAAGGCAGTGGTGTGGGCTTTAATGTGGGCTAAAAGTAGACAGGCCGGTATTGGGCCGTTGATTGGGCCTGACGAGCCTGGTTGTAACCGAGCATGGGCTGGCCAGAAACAGACCCCACAATCCTTGAGGAGCAGTAACAATGGCTCGGTTATTATGAGTTCTATGTGTTAACCCCACCCTGTTCTAATGATCATGGATAAATTTACAACGGTCCCCAAACTTAGAAGTTCATTTATTAAAATGATTGCATAATTGGGGGAGACTTTGAGATTTGGATTGAGTGTTAGGGTTACCTTTGGTGTCGGATGAAATGGATGCCATGAGAATAGTTGGGGACGAAGAACTACTTTCAAACGTGGTAGAAGTATCGGTTTGATCATTGAATGAAGATTCCTTTAAGTGAAGCATGTTACGAGCGGTTTCAAAAGAAGGTAGGGTTTTACGATGTTGAATAATTTCGACAAGTGTTGCAAACCGAGAATCAAGCCCATTAACCGTGTAGATCACCAAATTCTTCTCACTTATAATGAAACCTAGGTTTTTAAGTCTATCCGCCATAGATTTGATCTTGGTGCAATATTCATTGATAGACATCTTCCTGATCTTGATAGAACGTAGTTCATTATCAAGGTTTATCACCCTAGCATCTTTGTTGTCATGGAAGAGATCCTTCAAATGATCCCATAAGGCTTTGGCATTATCGGATGTGGTGACAACTTGTTCTTGTAGAGAGTCACAAAGAGAACCAAAAATCTACATCTTGATGAGATCATCTAGCTTGCTCCATTTGGGATTAGTAGACGTTAATTCTTCTTCTACATAAGGTTTTAGACCGAGGCTGCCAAGATGTATGAGAAAGAAAGAACACCAAGAGTTGTAATTGTGTTTTTCAAGGTCTAATTTAATGGGAGCCTTGGTTGATATGCTAAAAGGGATGAGTTTGTCGGTAGTAGTGGTGGTGATTAGAGGAGGGGGAGGGTTGTCACCTTCGACGGCCATGGATGCCGATTGGAGAGGTGGGGGGATTTAGGGTTTAGTTGGAAAAGAGAGGCATAGGGGGAGGATATTTTTAGGAGAAAAAAGGCCGTGATACCATATTGAAGGTTAATTAGTTTTCCTTGATTAATTCCACAAAGCGTACAACATATATAGATTACAAAGGAAAGGCTTGAACCCAAGATAAAACCTACAGCTAACCATGACAAGGAGAATATAATCATACCAATAATAGGACACGCCTATAATGGTCATACTAAAAATATGTATAGGCTAATACCCACGGCGCGCAGTTGGGTGCATTCGGATGGGGTTCGACGGTGGCCACCACCTAACACATTGCACACTCTTTTTCATTTCCAATGGCAAATAATGCCGCCCAACGGTTTATTGTCTTGTTTTTTGTTAAATAAATTATTATTTTTTTATCATTTTATTTATCTATAAATATCCTCATACCGCATCATTTTTATTCATAATTTCAAACATCATGTTTCTCAATGTTTGCACAACTCAAATAAAATATTTCTCATTCCTTATATCCCAAATGAACTTCGAATCATTCATGTTCACAGACTCATCGGAAGAAGAAGTTAATAGTGTGAAGTTGGCATTTTCTAAAAGTGTGGCGTTGTTTATTAAGAATAGACGAAAAGGTGAAAGTTTAAGATATACAAAAAACATCTGAGTAGAGATCATTATCGTGTTCATGGTCATTTAATTGTCGCTTATTTTTGTGAGCGGTTGATGTACGACGCATATACATTCCAGAAGACGTTCGGGATGATTTTGGAAGTATTCACAGGCATAGTTTGAAGGTGTAACTACTCATTGTGAATCCTTTCGTAATTATATTAATTGTAATGGAAAATAAGGCATTTTGGCATTGATGAAGTGCACATTCGCAATTCGTCAACTGGCATACGTCATCGTTCTTAACGCCCTTGATGAATATTTGCAAATGAGTGAAAAAACTTCCCGTGATTCTATTGAGCATTTTGTAGTTCTGTTATGGAAATATATGGAGTAAAGTATTTGCGAAAACCTACCTACACTGATGTGGAAAAACTTTATCGGTTTCACGAAGAAAAGCACGGTTTGTCAGGAATGTTATGAAGCCTTAGTTATACAGACTGGGAGTGGTTTGGTTGTCCAACTGCATATCGCTGTCAATATTGTAAACGTGATCATGGTTCGAACTCATTCATTTTACTAGAAGTTGTTGCGTCACAAGACTTATAAATATTGCGTGCTTTCTTTGGTGATTTTAGGGCAAACAACGACATCAACGTTATACATCAATCTCTTACATTCAACGATCTCAACGACAAAAAACACTAGAAATTCTGTTTGTAGCTAACGATGAAAGTTATGAATGGAGATCTTATTTTGTTGACGAGATATACCAGAATGGGTGACACTTGTTAATTCGATTTCACATCCGAATGACGATGACCACAAGCGAATAAGGTATAAATGAATGCATGAAGCGACAAGGAAATATGTGGTACGAGCGTTTGTTGTTCTCAATAAAAAATGGGTTATATAAGTCAATCCCGCACGAGCGATGTCTATTAGTAAAATAAAGAGGATGATGTTTACATGCATCGTATTACATAACATGATTCGAAGAACACAATGGGAAGGCGATATCTCTTGACTAGCATCCGTAGGAAGAACATCGTGAGGAGGACCTTATAGGGAAGTGCTCATATCATATTAAATAATTATACGACTGGAGATATGTGAGCCTATGGGGTCACACGCGTATACACCGAGATATCACCTATTATAATGTACTCCGTATTTAATATATTTATAGTATTTATATTAATGATTATTAATTATGTTTCACAAATCGTTTAACAATCGTTAATTAAACCGTTTGGACGTTTTGATTAACTATACGCTTTTATTTATTAGTGCAAGACTTAATAAATAAGACTTAACCCAAAACAATATGGATATTTCATGTTGTCTAGGGGATGCCGACCACAAGGAGGAAAAGAATAAAGGGTAACTTGCTCACAAACTTTACCTGATCACCAAATTTGTTTATGTTATATAAAGAGTTGCTTAGGTATAATCCCTAATAGCTGAAGAAACAAAATCAAGAAAACTACCCATCCCCTCTACCAAAGTCAATCGACTAAAACCTAAACCTTTACCTGTGTTTGATTGGGGTATATTTGAGGCATTTCATGGCATTTGCATTTTAATTTCCTTGAAATATTATGTTTGGTATCTCAAATGAAGAAATTTAAAATTCCACGAATTGCCATAATGGAAGAATTAAAATGCCTTCAAAAAATGAGGAACTCTAATTACTTGGAAAAGTTTTTTTATAAAAAATTTTCTTGTTGTATTTATTCTTATTGTTTTTGTTGTTTTTTTTAAATCAAAGAAAATTCGTCAGTCCGTCACTAGGGGTGTTAGTCGGGTGTGGGGTTGTTCGGGTTCGGGTCAATTCGGGTCGGGTCAAAGTTGTGTCAAGGCTAAAAATTTCATACTCGAACCTGACTCTATTTGAATTCAGGTTAGTCGGGTTCGTGTCAATTCGGGTCGGGTCAACTCGGGTCGGGTCCGTTTGGGTCAACCGAAATATGAGTAAAATATAATAAAAATGCTTTTTTAACTTGTTTAAATAGAATATCTATAAAATTTATGTTCAAAAAATAAAAAAATAGTTATTCGTATCAATCGAGTCGACCTGATCCCGAGTTATCAAAAATTTCCAACCCGATACCCGACCCTATTTAGTATTTAGATTACTCGGGTTGACCTGAATAATTTTTTTTACATGAGTAACCCGACCCGAATAGGCTTAATCGGGGTCGGGCCGTATTTTTTTGACACCCCTATCTCGCTATCCCTCACTCCCTAAAAAAGTTACAATAATAAACATAATGACAGATTTCATAAAAATATGATGAATTTATGTCAACCAAACATGCGAAGGTATTTTAAATTCTGGAATTTTAAATTCTCATGAATTTAGATTTCCTAGAATTTCAAATCCACGAACCAAACGCTACCTTAGGGTTTTTTGGTTCGATTTTCCAATAAGCAAAACCAAGAAGTTCGTGCTTTGATCATGAATCTAGAACTAGCATTCGGGTAATACACTACGACGTGTAGTGGAGATATTTATAAAGATCATCTACTTTGGTGATTTAGGTTGTTTCGTGGGTTTCAAGAAAGAAACAAGACCGTTCTTGCTCCACTTGTTCAACTAATTAGGTAACAAGAGGTAATAATGTTGTTATTAATTTAATCATTAGACATCATACAGATCAACCGTTTTAGGACCTTAATCCGTTGTGTTATATATATTTATAAGAGTTATTATATATATAATTCCCAATAGTGTCATTACAAGTCATCGTATGATGTTCTTAGTTGTGTACACGTAAATTTGGCCAAAACACATGTTTTCGAATGATTTTCTTTACCCGATTTTAAACAGTCCTTGGGGCAAGTGATAGAAGTGACTCTAATAGATCTTAAAAACCAGTTCTTGAAAACCTTAGGTCGCGGGTTTATGTGTACAAAGCGGGGGGTTTTTACATGGTTTAAATCTTTCGTTATTTTGGCTTATTTTTTGTTACTTGTTTTTAATTGAATTACATGACAAATACATGCATGTTTGTTATAGATAATAAACCAATCTATTGTAGTATTGATATAACTAATGTATTAATAGGTTAGACGCGCAAAACCGATAAATACCCTAGTTTTTGCATGCTTGTTTGATTTATTTTGTATGTTGTTTGCTTGACGTTGTTGCAAAAAAAATTGATTCTCGTCACTCTGAATAGAATTAGACCATGAATTATTTTTTTTTGAGGGTGGGGGGGAGGGGGGGGGTTTCTCGCCTTAGTAGGATACAACTTTGTAGTTTATTGCAAAGATTGATGAAGACTCCTTCATGGAGTTTTCGGCCCTAAAGTGAATAAAAATATGAAATCAGCAAGCTGTGTTTTTTTAACTTTTTAGTTCTACTTGCTTTGAATAGGTCTAAAAACAAGTGTGAGCCTTATTTCTTGGTTATTAGATTTCCGTTAGATAACCTCTCGGGTTTTCATGATGGCTCGTGAACCCGAGGATAAGAATTCATTGGTTGAGATATTCGATGTCGTACATGATTGTTTTTCTTTTCAAGTTTCATCTACTTGCACTTTATATTTTGTTATGCCTAGTATAAACTGCAAATCGATTTTGAAAATTAAATGAAACTTAAATATATATGAAACTAAACTACTATTTTGTACAATTTTGTCAAACTACTTTAAGTTACGTAAATTTTGTAATAAATACAAAATTATAAAAATAGAAAAATAAAAAATAAAATAAAATAAGTTGTGAGCAGTCATTTAAAAAGAGTATGAATAACCAATCCTTTAAGTATGAAAGAACAAAAGCATTTTTCACTTACATATCTTCTCAAAAATCATATCTACAAAGATATAGGGTATGTTTGGCGAAGGATTTATTAAGGCTTATTGGGGATTGGATTTTTAAAATAAATCGACTTATAAAATAAGTCTTTTTTGTCATGCGGGTTTATGAAAAAGCTTATAAGTTATAAGTCTCTATTAGCCCTAACCTAATAAAAGGAGCTAAAAACTTTAGACCGGGCTTTCGAACCATAAATTACTTATTACTTATTTACACACAAAAATATCTAACATATAAAAAAAAACTAATTTAAGTTTTTTTTTAGTAATTTTACAATAATAAACTTCATCCCCAGCCCATTCGCCAAACATACTCTAAACTTCAAACTTAAAATACTTCCGTACTAAATTAATTCTAAATTTTCGCAATTAAGAAACTCACAAATAAATATTTAAAATTTGCTTTCTCTGATAAACGAAACAAAGTATAGTCTATGTGTGAGCTGAAAATTAGAGTTAAATTATAGGATGACAACATGTTTGACCAAAGTGAAACTACTATTTTTGTAATTCCTTATTCAGAGCTAAGCATCATAA
>BQNB010063223.1:2864-35771 GCA_026074375.1 Tanacetum coccineum | reverse complement strand
TAATTGTTTGATGCCCGTTTACATTGAATGATAATTTTTAGCTTACGTGATTTAACTTAACGATTATGATTTAAAAGCAAACACGTACACTACTAAAAATAAATAGTGGATTTATTGACGTTGTAAATGACCCTAAAACACAGGGTGTTATAGTATTCACCCGTTAAATAAGCCTTGTCTTCAAGGCTTAAGACGCGACACTTGACAACGGTGCGGTCTTTGTGAAGAGATGTAGATATTTCTTTCGAAATTGATCCTCGCGTTCCCATGTAAACTCAGGGCCTCGCCTAGTGTTCTATCGAACCTTGACAATTAGGATACGGATTTATTTCAATCGTTTAATGTCACGATCCATGATTACTACTGGTTCCTTGACAAAATGAAGTTTGTCATAAATATGAAGTCCATCCAACGGAACGGCTAATGGTTCGTTGGCATGGCACTATTTCAAGTTGGATACATGAAACGTATTGTGAACCTTGCTCAACTCTTGAGGAAGCTCATGCTTGTAAGCAACGACTCCAACCTTTTCCAACACCTTGAATGGTCCGACATACCTAGGGTTTAACTTCCCCCATTTGCCAAAATGTATCACCCCTTTCCAAGGTGAAACCTTAAGAATAACACTATCCCCAACTTGAAATTCCATTGGCTTACACTTTAAATCGGCGTAACTCTTTTGCCTATCACGTGCGGCTTGTATTCTTTGCTTGATCTGGACGATCTTCTTGGTCGTCTCTTGAACTATTTCTGGACCGGTGAGTTGAACTTCTCCAACCTCAGCCCAACACACATGTGAACGACACTTTTGACCGTAAAGTACTTCAAATTGTGCAGCCTTGATGCTAGCGTGATAGCTATTGTTATATGAAAACTCGACCGATGGCAAAAGGTTAACCCAACCCTTTCCAAAGTCGATCAAACAAGAACGCATCATATCCTCGAGAGTTTGAATAGTCCTCTCGCTTTGTTCATTAGTTTGTGAATGATACGCAGTACACATATCCAGACTAGTAAACAAATCCTTCTGAAGTGACCTCCAGAAATTTGATGCGAACCTAGGGACGCGATCAAAAGTGATTGAGACAGGTACCCATGCCTCGTAACTACCTCCTTTAGGTACATTCTTGCTAGTTTCTCCATGGGATTAGTTTCCCTCATTGGTACAAAGATGATAGACTTAGTAAGTCGGTCAACAATCATCCAAATGGTGTCATAACCTTGGGACGACTTAGGAAGCTTCGTGACAAAATCCATGGTGATATTGTCCCATTTCCATTGAGGTATCTTGGGTTGCACCAACAAACTTGATGGCTTTTGATGTTCAGCCTTGGCCTTAGCACATGTCAAAACATTTGCTAACATAGGTGGCGATGTCGGCCTTCATATTGGGCCACTAATATAGCCTTTTCATGTCCTGATGCATCTTGTCAGAACCCGGATGGATAGAGTATTTTGACTTGTGGGACTCGTGCATAATCACAGTCCTCAAATTACCATATCAGGGCAACCAACTCCTACCATTTAAGCATAGAGTTCCATCCGCACGGGGTTCCAACTTCTCCTTCGGTATATCCTTCCTGATCATACCTCCTACATTTTTGTTCTTGATGTTTTCGGGTTTTTGTGCTTCAATTTGAGCTTCTAGGATTTGTTTAGGAAGATCCAATCCAATAGTTTTAACTAAGGCTCGAACTCTTAATGGTTTAATTCGCTCCTTCCTGCTCAAAACATCAGCAACAACATTTTCTTTCCCCGGGTGATAACGAATCTCACGGTCGTAATCACTAAGCAACTCTAACCAACGACGTTACCTCATGTTTAACTCTTTCTGATTAAGAATGTGTTGTAAATTCTTGTGATCAGTGAACACCGTACACCTGGTTCCGTACGAATAGTGCCTTTAAATCTTTAGAGCAAACACCACTGCACCAAGTTCCAAATCATGAGTCGTATAGTTCTTCTTACGAATTTTTAATTAGCATGATGCATAAGCAATCACCTTCTCTCTTTGCATCAACACAATGCCCAAACCTTTGATCGAAGAATCACAGTATACGATAAAATCTTTGCTTCCTTCAGGTAAAGCCAGGATTGGTGCACTACACAACTTCTGCTTAATCAGTTGAAATGCTGCTTCTGCCTTGTCAACCAATCAAACTTAACTCCTTTCTAATCAAGCTAGGTCATTGACTTGGTAATCTTCAAAAATTCATTAATGGATTTTTGGTAATACCTAGCAAGACCTAAAGATTGACGAATCTCCGTTGGTGTTTTAGGAGATGCCCTAATCTTTTATGAATTCGATCTTGGCGGGATCCATGTGAATGCCTTGACTATCAATCACGTGACTAAGGAACTGTACTTTGGGAATCCAAAATTTACACTTAGAAAAATTTGCATACAATTCCTCCTTCTCAAGCAATTCCAGAATTACCTTAAGATGTTTTTCGTGTTCCTTCTCGCTCTTTGAAAAATTAATATATATCATCAATAAAGACGATCATAAACTTATCCAAATATGGTTTGCACACCCGATTCATGAGGTCCATAAATACTGCCGGTGCGTTTGTCAAACCAACGGCATGACTTGAAATTCATAATGTTCATATGGAGTTCTGAAGGTGGTCTTTGGAATGTATGCTTTACGAACCCCCAGTTGATGATAGCCTGACCTCAGGTCTCATCTTCGAGTAAACACTCGACCTTTGAAGTTGATCGAACAAATCATAAATTGTCGGGAGCGAATAACGGTTCTTCACCGTCAGCTTATTTAATTCCCGGTAATCGATGCACCTCCGGAATAGTGTTGATGAAGAGGTGTAAATGCTCGTCTTAGAATCCTCATAATAAGTGTTAGTCAATTTGTTTATTCTTGATGTAGAATTTCATTGGTACGGGTCTCAATTCCTTGATGACGTTTAACTTGCCGACGGTTTGTCCTAGGGTGACTAATGATACGTCTTCGCCTTTTTGGCCTAGGATTTTATATAAAATGAGGTCGACTTTATATAGTAAAGTGGTGTTGGTAAAAAAAATTATTTTTTTATACGTGAACAGTAACCTCAACGGCTATGAACAGTAGCCCCAACGGTTACTTTCTCCTTTTAAATACTAAATTTTTATCCTCCATTTCTCCACACAACACTAAATCTTTCACTTAAATTTTCTCTTATCCAATCCTCAAAAATATTGCATATCATTACACTTTTGGCGATGGAGAGTGCGGTAGCACTCGGCATTTATCTTGCCTACGTCCCATACGAAGAAGAATTTCAGTATCTGGCCTTTATTCTAGCGATTCTCGTGCCCCTCATCGTTCTTGCTATCGGCGTGGATCTTTTTTGGATGGAATAGATATTATTGCTAGGGGAAGGTTGTAATAAAACTTGTATTTCCTTTATGTTCTTATGTAATCTTACTTCTAAGATAATAAATGGATGTTGTGGCAATAAATCTATTTGTTATTTTTATTTATGCCTTTCGATAATTTCGTTACCACGCTTGGTAACTCGTTTGCATTCCCCTTCTAAATTGTTTTAACTTGAGTGTTCAAGAGTAGTGACATTGTTGCGTCTAAGGCTCGGCTTCTAGTGGCTTTATTCGTTCCATTCGGCTTAACGCGTCAGTTATAACATTTTTTTAAAGTGGGGTATGAATTTACCTAGTTATTATGATTATTAGTTTGGTTCCTTGTGATAAATACGTTTTATGGATACATACACCAAACTTGATATAACCAGAAAATTGTTTCTTGACAAGAAGTTTTAAGGTGACTACTCTCAGCATGGCATGGTCCTTCCTGAATTATACATAGTTGATCAGGCCATGTATAATTGGGACTAACGATGCATTGCTCATTTTCGTCAAAATAACGTTATGATTTTATAATAGTGGTGGAAGTGGCTTATATAAATGAGTAGAGAATTAAAATACAACAAAATTTTCACAACACATTGATTTGATAGATAACTTGAAATCATTCGTACAACAGAAATATAAGAGAAATACAACAAGAACTCCTAAGGAGATAAAGTCTAAGATAGTTCCAACTTAGGGTTCACTAGGCAAAGCGAGACAACTTTCTCTTTTAAGCTTCGATCTCATCTTTAATTTTGTTAGGGTCTTGATCGGTTTCTTCTCCTCTTAAGGTACGCACCACTCCACCTGCTCCAGCACCTCTAATTTAGTTTTCATGGTTTTGGTTCTTTTGCTCTGGGCAGTCTCTCCTGTAGTGCCCTTGATTTCCACATTCATAGCAAGTAGCCTTTTGACTCGCCCCAATGCCTTTTTGGTTGTTAGTAGTATTGGCATTTGTAGAGCTCCTACAGTTACCGGCCAGATGGCCAACTCTGTTGCACTCGTGGCATTTGGGAGCACATGGACCATCATGGTGATAGTTGCATTTAGAACACAACGGCTTAGATCCGCCGTAATGTTTCTTCTCCCCGTGCCCTGCAGTGTAAGCTCCGCCAATATTTTGCCTCTTGTTCGGCTGTTGTTGGTTATGGTTATTCTTAGAATTGTTATCCAACTTCCTCTTGTTCTCAGCCTGGCATTCAGCGGGAGTGCTAATCTTTTTTTCCATTAGTTTAGTTGCAAATTCAATTGCATCTTGCATTATCTTAGGCTTAGATGCCCTCACCCCTCCATGGATTATGTCCATACATTTCAGAAACTTCACTATTAGACACCCACTCTTGTAGTGTCTCGGACTTCCACACTCATAACATGTGCGGGTTTGTTGATTCCTAGTAGTAGCAGGTGTTTTACAATTTTGGATTGTGTGGCCAACCTTCTTGTAATTTCTGCACTTTATAGTGCACGGTCCATTATGGTAAAATTTGCACTGGTTGCACAAAGGTAGAGATCCAGCATATGCTTTCTTGCTGATTGACCTAGTAGTGTGTGCTCTAGGCACCCTATGCCCTTTGTTTTGTTGGCTCGAGCTTCCATTGTGGTTACCTTCCCAATTCCTCTTGTTGCTAGCATTCTCTGCTACCTTGTCTTCTTGTCGTTCAGTCTGGCTCATTGACTTGCGGGCCATGTCGGTTTTCGTCTCATAAATAGCAATAGCCTCGATAGCATTAGCCACTCGTTGGGCTACAACCCGCTTAATTTCCTCAACACTCATACCTTGATTAATAGTTGTCATCGTTTCCTGAAGATCATAGGGAATAAAATGTATATGAAGTTTCATCCAAGGACAAATCATGACACTCCATGATTACAACATATATGTAAGGTGAGACCACTTCATGCAGAGGTATAAGATAAAAGCAATCATGGCATAAATAAATCCACATCATACAATAGCATGATCATAACCAACAACGTAGGTTAATACTTAATACATTGTTTTACCTGAGTAAAAGAGTACAAGTTTTTCATTAACACTACCAACCGAGTATTAACTCAATAAGTATGGTGATATAAACAAAACGACTACACTGGACAAATCTAATTGTCAGATGGGACAAGAGCTTCTTCAAGATTCTAATAATGCTAGCCTCTTATGTTAATCTTTAAGTGACTTACACTTCTCTGGTGGTGAGATACTGATGGTGGTAGTGATGAGAAAAGGTAGTGCAGCAGCAACTCAGTAAATGCAAGGCCTTAGCAGAAGGTGATCGATGTAGAAGAGGTGTATAAATAGACTCCGTACTAAACGGATTTTGTCATGAAGAAAAATAAGATGTATGCGTAATGGAGAGGTTGGAGGTAATATCCTCATACTCATACCATACTTCAAAACCTCGGGTTATCCTTAGCTGATGACATGATCATCATATAGGTACAACAGCAAGGGCCGTTCTGGATAGAGCAAGGAGGTGCTCTTCCTCCTCCTCGTCCTCCTCATCCTTCTAAACATCGTCATCATTGTCGTCATCATCAGATGACTCATTATCATCATTGTCTCCTCCATCGGCAGGATAGTCAGCAGGATCCTCCTTGGGGTCCTCCTCCATCCTCTCTTTGGGATCGAAGTCAAGCAATGTAGTCCAGTGATATGGCATGTAGGTGAGGAATCACAGGTATAGGGTGATCATTTTGGTTCCCCTGTCTATCTCTTCATCCAGAAGCTTACTAGAATCTCCATGGCTCAGAATTAATATAGACAGACGTGTAGGTAACCGTCGATGATGAAAACATGACTACTTGCAACGATTAAAACTTAACTTATATAAGTATATTATATAAGACCGATATGGTAAATATGAATATGCACTCATGGCATAAATGAATGATGGTAAGATATCATTCGAAGCTTTAACGTTTAGGTATCGTTTAAGGAACCTAACGAGCTTATAGAGCGACATTGCCCAAGGAATTGATTCCCCTATATATATAAACAACCCTTAAAAAATAATAGTAGAGTATGTGCGAAAGAATGCAAAACCATCTTTGTATATATACATAAGACCTTTCATAATAACGAACGAACTATAAGATGGAACATGAATATGAATCATGTAAGCATCTATTAAAACAAACTAATGCAAACAACTATGTATGTAAGTCCTATGAAAACCCCTTTGTATGAAGCAATGTTTGAAAATGGTTTATAGTCCACAAAAACATTGAGCCTGGTTCCCTATAACCTTTGGCTCTAGATACCAACCTGAAACACCCCCAAAATGGGTTCTGCCAACGGAATATAGGTTATGGATGCGAGTTTAATCATAGATCAACAACACAATATATAAGAACGACCTTTAAAAGTGTCGTTTTAAAACTAATACATTGGATTTAGAAAAGTGTTTATTACAAAAGCCTGAAGCTTTACTTGTTCATTGATAAATTATACAAAGACTCTAGTTCATAACAAATGTTTCTCCAAAATGTATATGCAGACCAAATCTTTAATGCAAATTAGACTTGAGAAATAAGACCACCAATGTATCCCTAGTCTAGTACCCTCATTGACTCCCAAAGAAAAACATTGGCTTTTAAAAAAACGTCAACCAATAATGTTATGAATGAATCAGAGTTGTAAATTATATAAAGTGTAGGACCGCAAGATCTCCCCCATGGATAATACATCAAATTGTCAAAACAAAAAAGATCACAAAAAAATTAATTACTATCCTCAGCTCATGACACTGTAGCTTGCAATATAAATTGCCAACATTGCCCGTGATGATGTTCTAACCCGCAACATCCTATGTCTGACATGGTATACGTTCGTTGTCCGGAAAACCGGCACAATGAGCTTGACTCACCCAAACGGGGATGTCAATCCCAAATAGATCTATTTATAACATTCGCGCTCACCCTCCAAGTGATTTACAGTTCATGATAGTGGGCACATTGGGTTATCGCTACTTAGGCAAACACGTAATCAGTTTAAATATGAAATGTTCACTTGCGTCCAATTATAAAACAAAGCATGTTCTCACCCCAAAACTTATAAATCATTATAAAACGTAAAACGTGGGGCTATGAACTCACCTCGAGTGAATGATAACAAATATATCACAGAAAATGCGTCACGATAATGATCGAATGCAACCTAATCCAATATAGGTCGTATAAGTACTAAGCACTTTGAATAACTACTACCATATACAATTCTATATAGCTACATCACCATCTAATTGCGTTTGTGAAATCGTATTTATAAAGTTAAAACGTTTATAAATAGTTCATTAGTAAAAATGACGTAACTTTATCGTTTTAAGCCCGTTTCTTACGTTTCTTATGTCTACGCTTTCGTATTAGGACGAGTTATCACATTTTCATATTTTTGACCTACTGCTGAACAGTACTTTTACTGTTCATAACAGTTTATAAAATTATTTTTATAGATTTAGTTATCGTAAAACCCGTAAATGTCGTATTTTACTCGTTTTAGCTCTGTTTTTAGTGATTCTTTCGAGCACGTCTTTGTTATTAAAACTTCTATCTTATTAATGATGTTTTCAAAATGCTCATGTCTGATATGAACAGTAACTTTTATAAAATTATTTTTATAAAATATTTATTATCGTAAACATGCGAAATTCATAATTCCTTCGTTATTGATTGAAAAATTACGATTCTTATTGTTTTGGAATCCTAAAAATATGTGTGATCTGAGAAAAATAACCAACCTTATATATCAGTAGTATTTTGTAACTTGTTTTTATAAAATTTCTTTTATAAACCCGTTTATTATCGCGTAACTTGTAAATTACGTATCTCCTTCGTTATAAATCGGTTTTTCGAGTTCTCTACATGCCTACGATCCTTGTAACATGTAGTATTTAATAAAAAAAAGAGTTAAAAATCAAATTTGATCAGACCCTTTTGGGTTTTTCTTAAAAACTTGTTTAAACTTGATTTTTTGTAACTTTCTAGTTTAACCACTTGGTTACAAGTCCATTACAACCTTCAACATCACATATCGTACATCCTTAGGTTCTCTAGTCCATGATTAGTCCATATATTATCCAAGAATCACAAGATCCAAATGTGTACATACTTATTTATCCATGAACTTTCATAAGTAACTTTTTATCCTTTTACCTATATATGCTTTACATAACTTAACCAACACTCATATAGTGTATATACTTGCTTATTATCATGATCCATGACATCCATATATCATATGGCAAAGTTTACCAAAATCATAAACAAGTGTAAAAATCCATTTTTACAAGTAAATAAGTTCCTAGATGGTGATTAACTACATAGCCATTATATACACATAAAATCATGAATGTAAAGAGATTAATGTTTTTAGGTAACCTTAATATGAAGTAGGATGATGAACAATATGACCTAAACCCTTTTTTAGCTACTTAACCTAAGCTTACAACACTTGAAAACCCTAATTTCTAGTAACACCCTAATCTTGAATCATGCTTGCTTAACTCTTGTAAACCTTAAACCAAACCTTCAAACCTTATTGGGTTATCTTAGATATGATATAGTAACACTTAGAAATGTGGTAAATAAAAATTATATGGGTAGTTTATGGTGGTGGTTCTTGGCCGTGGCATATAGGAGAGAAAAGGAGAGAGTTTTGTGAGTTTTCACCTTAAGAAATGAGAGTGTGTGTGTATAATCTCTAGTTGCTAGCTTATATACTACAAGAACTTAGTCAAGATCAAGTATAGGTGGATAAAATACATGGTGAGGGTTTTAAGGAAGTCTTGGCCAAGACTTGGAAAGTCTTGAGAAAAAAATATCTAAATGTTCCTAAAAGGTAAGATCTGAAGGTCCAACCCTAGATAGATCTTTACGCCTGTTGAGGTTGTAGAGCACTTATGTAATCACAAGCAACTCTAAGAGAGACTCTAACAAATGAAACTATTGTTTACGCGGAATATAAACAACAAAGTTAAAGAATTACTAAAAACAATGATCCTCTATGGATCTTTTCTATTGATAATAAACGTGTTTTTCTAATGAATTCAATCAGTGCCTTCATCCAAGGCCGTAGGTTTCTTAAATACCTATGAAACCCTAACTACTTGTTTCCTTAAGACTCTCTAAAATCTAAAGTGATAAGTGTTATCACTTCCTAGGATATCTCATGCATATCCCTATCACTAACTAACTTTTACTATCAACCCGGAGTAAGCATAATACTACCAGGACTAATATTGTACTACCAGCAGGAATGACTTTTGTCTGCCAGCCACTAAAAAGTAAAACTATAATTTTATCCCTTTACCAGTATTATAATTTTTATCCGTTACCAGTAGGACTACATACCTACCAGCAGAACGTTTACTCTAGATAGATCTTTCTTTTAAAGCACCAGAGGATTGAACAGCAACATCTTGAAACCGACTCCAAAAGCAACATTCATAAACTTCGAATCAGCAACAAGATCACCATAGCTACATGAATGGGTTTGATGAGCCTTTACCAAGTATCCATTCACTCTTGGGCTAGTCAGTCCATTAGCACCCAGAAAGGGTTAAATCCATGGAGGACTGAAACCATTTTCAACTATTTAGTACTTGAAACATAGGCGAGTTAAGATCCTAATGATTTTTTTTTGCAAAACCATCACAGCCATCAACGGATTTGATTTTAGTCTTGTACCAAAGAGCATATTACCCTCTTGACTACACCTTTCATATCCAAAATAAGCAAGTGAAAACCATCTATTTTGGGTAAAATAACCTTGCAACCATCAACGGATTTTAATAAGGCCTTTACCACATAACCGTTTGCTATGGGCTGAACAAACCTTTGGGGACCCAGAAAGGGTTAACTCCATGTGGATTGCAAACCAACTACTTATTGGTACGTTAAACATCAGTCAGTTGAGGGACTCTATGATTTTAAGCAAATCATTAAAGCTATATCAATTCATTCTGGTCATAGACCTGGGAATTGAAACCATACCTCAATTGATTCTAGCCTGATGGCCTGGTAATTGAGAACCATAGAGTGTTGCACCAAAAAATTATTTTCCGTTAAAGATTGTGCCATAAAACCAGTTTATCAACTTAGATCAATGAAATACAAAGATGAGCCTGAAAACCAAAATGCTCATCTGCAGTTTAAAAACCAAGTGATCCAGTTCCAAAAGAGTATACCAAAAACCAAGATTTTCCAAGAGACAAAAACCATTTACAACAAGCTGCACAAAATATAGAAGAAAACAGCAAAAAATAATAAGAGATATATAACAAACTTAACAATACCAGTCATGAACCTTAGGACGCCTTGAATCAGAAATTTGTTTCTTGAGAAAGGCAATCAACTGAACCGCAGTGGTAAGTTCATTACCCACTGTGTCGTGACAAATTTCCAGCTGATGATCGAGCATTCTTTCGATAAGGTTGACAGAGAGAGGATACTTCTTGTCGACAAACATATGTACCACTAGTCCACTAACTGTCTCCAACACATGAATACCAGTATAAGAATATAGCTTCCAGCTTTGAATAATCCAAGTGTGTTGGTTCTTCCAAACATCACTACCATCATTCACTTCAGGTGAATCTATCAAAACCTTAAGATCTCCCCAAAGAACAAGACCAACTCCCGTAGCTTTCTTATCCTGATAAAATGTCATCACACGGCCATAGATGATCATCAAGTCTGTTCTAGTAACCAAGTGAAGGATTTCCCTAAGTCTTGAGAAGCACTTGCGAGAGTTGTCTTTCCTGTAGATGACATTGACCCAGCCTAACCCCGTAGGCAATAACTCCCAGTCAACAACAGCATGCAAATTAACGGGTGTATCATCATCAGAAGCAGAATCTGCATCAGAAGCATACTTAATGCACATTTTGTGTTCAGCTTCAGGATCTCCGTCTTCAATAGGAATGGTAGAGTGAGAAGGATGAACACCTTTTCGACCGAATCGCTTCCTCCTGGTACCAACCTTCTTGGGTGAGGAAGCAGTGTGTTGTGCTGTAGAAGCAGTGTTAGAAGGAACTTCAACATCCTCTTTTGTAGCTTTCTGAGAAGGGACTTCCACAGATGGTTGTGGTGAATCAGCAGGAACATCAGACTTTGGAGCTTCAGTTGATTTGGACTTCTTTGAACTAGCTTGCTCCAAATCTGCACCAGGTCTTTTAAGAGACCTCTTGATGTTTAAAGATTTCAATTCTGCAACAGCTGCTCTGATTTTGTCAAACTCAGTTTTGAGTTGATCATCAGAAAATGACTTCACATGCTTCATGGTCCATCCTGTAGTATAAATGGTGGAGCTTTGATTCTT
Organism: Tanacetum coccineum; assembly: GCA_026074375.1. Taxonomy (NCBI): domain Eukaryota; kingdom Viridiplantae; phylum Streptophyta; class Magnoliopsida; order Asterales; family Asteraceae; genus Tanacetum; species Tanacetum coccineum. The sequence continues at coordinate 24,097 of BQNB010063223.1, read as the reverse complement.
CACAAAAGTTCTCATATAAGCCTTCTGTTGTGCATAGGTCATAGGCTTATTCCTCTTGTCCTGAAACCTCTGTGCAGCAAACTCTCTTCTTCTCTTAGCAATCAGAGCTACCATTCTTTCAGCAAAGTTATCTTCATTGACATCAGGACCCAAAAGATCAGCAGTAAGTCCTTGATTGGCATGGACTTGACCCATTATGTCAGTCCAATCAGAATCTGTATAGTATTTTGCTGAATTCAACACATCTTGTTGTCTTTTCCTTTGCATCTCTTCTCTCTCTCTTTCCAACTCAGCCTGCTCTTCTTCATACATTCTCCTAGCAGCTTCTTCACCTAACCTGTCTTCCTCTTGTTGCCTAAATGTTCTTTCTCTGACTGGAGGGTCTTCTTCTAACAAAGGAGATTTACCCTTGTTGGAAGGATCAGCAGAAGGACCAGTAGTAGCACCAGCAGGAACATCAGAAGGAATATAGGAACTAGGTGGAATATCAGCATCATGAGAACCACCAGTAGGAACAGCTGAAGCAGCAGCAGCTGCCTTAGCCAGCTTGATAAGAGGATCCACATCTTGCTCAGCATCCTCTTCCTTGTCAGAATCAGTCATCACAAACTTCCTTTTTCTACCTTTGAGTTTATCCTCCAACAATTTTACCTTCTTAACCAGCTTTCCTACTACCTCCTTGAACAGCAGCTTGTGTGCGTTAAGTTCAGATTCTTGAGTATTCACTTTCTGCACAAGAGTGGACACTAGAGTAGACAAAGCTGTTAGTTTATCAAGGTCCTCAGCACCTCCTGAGGTTGTACCTTCAGGTGGAGCTTGAGTGGACCTAGGAGGTGAGGTTTGAAAAGAACCTCCCATTGTTTCATCTTCCACATTTGTGGAAGTGAATTGGTCAGGAGCAGACTCATGAGGTCTTGAAGAAGATGCAATGTTGGGGTCTAAAGAGGGACCCGGCTCATTCACTGGAGCACCAGAAGTAGAAGTGGTTGGTCTGGGTGGTGTGGATTCATGATCATGAGAGTGATCAGGTTCAGTGATAGTCTCAGGGACAGTCTGAGGGTTAGATGGTGCAGCTTCCCCTGAACTTTCACCTGCAATAGCAGCTTGAGCAGGGGGAAGCATTGTAGCCAAAAGTGGCATTTGGTCCCCTTAAAAATTTAACCTTATGTTAGCAAACATTTAGCTTGTCAGTTTAAAAGCATGATATTGTTTAGTATTCCTAGGTTCAATTTCCAAAATCATTTAAAGAAACCTAGGAAACATCAAAAACTTTTTATGATTGTTGATGTTGTTAACCATCCCTTTGAAAATATAGCTTGACCAATTATACCTCCTCCCCTCAGTCAAACAAATAAGAGCAATAGCCAATGGGCTTCCAAATTGATCCCAGCTACCTGATTTGGTACTGAGATAATGTAAGATAGTGTGAACTAAGAACCTCTATTGAGGTGAGAATTTGTTTTTGTAGAAGGTCAGCTTGCCTTCAGTGGGGTATCTAAGATTGTCCATACCTAAGTATATGTCAGCTATGGGCAAGTCCTCAACACCACCATTATCATCTAATTGAAGTTGGCTCCTAACTAATGATTCAGTGATAGTATAGGGAGTCCTATCAATGGTGGCCAGTATAGCTGGAGGGCCTTCCTCAGAAGCTCTAAGAGAGGCCGTGGACCAGAACTGTTTGACCAACGAGTCATAGATGATGGGGTTATGGGTAATAGCATACCTTATGTGTGAATCCCACATAAAGTCAAGAACTTGGTGATAATCGGCACTGCCTTTTGGTTTCTCTAAGAAACCCACCTTGTTGTGCTCATCACGATACTTAAGTGCGGCCATTGATTTGATGATCACAATGAATGTGGTTGAGTGTTAGTGATGGTGTATGATTGCAAGGGTACATTACTACTAGTTGGTAGAGGAAATCGAGTTTTTCAAAGAGTGAGTGGAGTGAGTAAAAAGGGCTGTTAAAAATTAGTGTTTGATCTAAAAAATAAGTGTAAAAATGAGAGAAAAGAGTAAATATCCCTTTAAATAGGTGACCATTTGATGAATTAAATGACCAATTGTCTCAACTATAACTTTGAATTAAAGTAAAACTCAATTTAAGACACCCGCTCAAAGAAAAGTCAACCCTAAAGAAAATTAACAAGACCGGTAGGAATTGTTTTACCAGTAGGAACAAGTAAAGCTACCAGTAGGAACTCTTGCAACACCAGAAAAGACATTTAACCAACCAAAATGAGTACTTTATCATCAGTATAAGGCCACATTCTCCATGCAAATTCACACTCATGAATCATTCATCTACAAAAGGTTAGACCAAAACACACAAAACATATACAATGAAAAGGAAAAATTTAACTACCATAATCAACTAAAACTATCAGTAGAAAAAAATGAAAACTACCGAAAGAAAAATATTTTGAAAACTAAGTGGTAAACATAAAAGAAAAACCTACTACTTAGAAAATTTTACAAAAGCAGTCCTCCCCTTAAACTCAAATCCTCCCCTTAACCATGGCATCTAGGGATTAAGCATCCCAATGTGAACCACTAGATGATTAAACCTAGGTCCATCAAATGCCTTAGTTAACAAATCAGCCACATTTTCATCTGTGTAAATCTTAAGCACCTGAATAAGATTTTTCTCATTTGTATCTCTAATAAAATGGTGCCTAATTTCTATGTGCTTTGTTCTTTGGTGAAAAACTGGATTTTTAACAATGCAAATGGTACTTTGATTATCAATAAAAATTTTGGTGTTCATAAAGTTGAACCCATAATCAAGCATTTGATTTTGAATCCAAAGTACCTGACCACAACAGTTAGCAGCAGCAACATATTCTGCTTCAGTGGAAGAAGTAGCCACAATGGTTTGCTTTTTGCACTGCCATGAAATCAACCTTCTACCCAGGAATTGACATCCACCAGTTGTTGATTTTCTATCACCATGAGAACCAGCATAGTCACTGTCACTATATGCTTCCAACACAAAGGGAGAATCTCTTGGGTACCATAGACCTAGTTTTGGTTGGCCTTTAAGATACTTAAAGATCTTCTTGACTGCATTCAAATTGGAAGTCAAAGGTGTAACCTGGTGTCTAGAACAAGCACTCACTGCAAACTGAATATCAGGCCTTGAAGCTGTCAAATACATGAGGGAACCTATCATGGATCTGTATAAGTGAACATTAACAGCATCATCAGGTTCATCCTTGGATTTTGGCTTTGAAGCTTCAAAGGGTGTTGTTGCAGGTCTCACACTCTCCATATCAAATTTCTTAAGCATGTCCTGGACATACTTGTCTTGGCTGATAAAGATCCCATCAGGCTTCTGCTTCACTTGTAAGCCTAAGAAAAATGTTAACTCACCCATAGCACTCATCTCAAATTCTCCTTTCATCAAGACCTCAAAATCATCACACCAGGCCTTGTTTGTAGACCCAAAAATAATGTCATCCACATAGACCTGAACTAGTATGATATCCCTGGAATTCTTCTTAATGAAAAGAGTTTTGTCTATTGTACCTCTTCTGTAATTATGCTTTAACAGAAAAGTAGACAATCTTGCATACCAGGCCCTTGGTGCTTGATGAAGACCATACAAAGCTTTCACAACTCTGTAAACATGCTTAGGGAAATGAGGATCTTCAAATCCCTTAGGTTGAGTAACATAAACTTCTTCTTCAATTTCCCCATACAGGAAAGCACTCTTGACATCCATTTGATATACCATAAATCCCATATATGAGGCAAATGCTAGGAATAGTCTAATAGCTTCAATTCTAGCAACTGGAGCAAATACCTCATCATAATCAATGCCCTCCTCTTGCCTATGACCTTGAGCCACCAACCTGGCTTTATTCCTTACAACTATACCTCTGGCATCTCTTTTGTTCTTCAGAATCCATTTTGTCCCAATAGCAATTTTTCCATCTGTGGGTAGAGGGACAAGCTGCCATACTTTAGATTATTAAAAACTGTTACATCTCCTCTTGCAAACTTCAACCAATCAGGATCATTAAGAGCTTGAGCAAACACTGCCTTGGTTCAAGTTGTGATAGAAAACAAGCAAACAGACAATGTAAATAGTCTGTGTGATTGTTCCTTTGTTGATCATGAACATAGCTAACAAAAGCACTTACACCAAATTTAGACTTCTTCAATGTACCTCTTGTCTGAACAGGTGAAGTGAGATCTCCAAGTATCTATGATTGAGGATGAATTGTGTTCACCGCTTAGTAGGAACATAATCAACGCAATACTTTGTGCTAAGTTGGTGACTGTACCACCAAAATCATCATCATATGAAGAGGAGGAGAATATGCCAGTGTCAGGATGGTGGTGTATGTCCTCCATTTTTGAAGAAGAGGACATGGTGTTTGCAAGGTCAGTAGGAGAAGGGATATCTGAAGAATGTTCATTGAGCCCAATGAGTTACCAGAGGAAGTGATGTTGCACAGTATGAAAAGGTGTACAAACAGGAGTAGAGTTTTGAATGACCATCAGAAACCTAGCACATAAAACATATCATACTAGCAAGAACTCCATTCCTACTGGTTGCAAGATCAGCTTGACTCAGATGCTTCTCAGTTGTAGTATTGGCTTCATAAGCTTGTTTTTGAAGCCTAGCAAGTTCGTCTCCATAATCTGAACTGCTCTCCATCATTTCAGAAGCCTCAGTAAAACTTTTGGACCTGAAAAGGAGTTAGAAGGAAAAGAAGGAACAACAATAACTTGTTCATCACACTCTGAATCTGAATCATCTTGAGTACCTGCACGTATGTTAGTATTGTGGGTACCTGCAGGTTGATTAGTTTTGAAGCGAGTATAAACTAAATAATCAGTCAAGGTTAAAATACCACTCATGACCCAAACCCTGAACATTAGGTTTATCTTCAAGATATCTCAGATTAAGTGTTTCTTCTATCTTTTTGCTGGATAAGTTGTAGACCCTATAAGCCTTACTATAAGCAGCAATACCCAACAATAAAACTCTTCATCAGGCTTTTCCCTCAAATTTTCCACAGTAGTCATTGGGGTTAAGTATGGTCACAAAACACAAAAGGTTTAAGATGACTGATGTTGGAACTTTCCCTTACAATAGTTCATACGTGTCTTGTTATGGGGTTTAGTCACTAGAACCCTGTTTAAAAACATTAACATGTCCATAGTACTAAACCTTGCTTCTGTCCAAAAACATATGATAGGCAACTTCGTAAATATTAAAAAAGTCAGCTAGCATAGTTCTTGCTGCTTTTATGAGGTTCTGATTCTTTTTTTCCTTTCAGCAACCCATTTTGTTGTGGGTGCTGGCATTACTGTAATCCTTTCGAATCCCCTTTGACCCACAGATGTTTTAATTAATTAGATTTTTAAAATCTGTCCCATTGTCTCTCCTTATGGCCTTAACCTTTTTAGTTAACTGGTTTTCAATAGAAGTAATATAACCGTAAGGTTTCCTTAAGTTTCATCCTTAGTCCCCAAAAAGAAAACCCAGCAACACCTGCATAAATCAATCTGTAACCACTAAGGAGTAGTACTTGCGATCTATGCTTCTGATGAAAGTAGGACCAAAAAGGTCCATGTGAAACTAAACTGGAGAGGAGCAGATAAATGTGTGCTCACTGCATGATGGCCTTGTAAGTGGCCTTGTGTTGGTTCCTTTGTTGAGGCAACACAATTGTGTCCTTTTGTGCAAGAGTTTGGAGGGTAGCCCGTTGACTAATCCAATGGGGGCTTTGCAGCTTGTCATGTTTTTGAAGTTCACATGAGCAATCCTCGATGCCATGTGGTAGACTCAGCTAAGGATGTTTTGCCAGCAAAAAGGTGACACTCTTTATGTTTGATATCTGAAAATTTGAAACAGTTAGAGATTGTTCTTCTTTTTATTTTTTTTTTATTGGAACTCTGAGAACCACTGAATATTCTCAGGTAGTTGGAACTCCTAAAGAGAACATGGCACTCTTTTATCAGTGACAGGACTTTGTTCTTGGTATCCCAAATTTGTGATACAGAGAACAACATGGTTAAAGTTTTAAGCTCTTCCAATTTATAAACATTTCAAAGTTCAATTTGGAACGTCCTTATTGTGCTTTCCAGTGATTTGGCCATCTCTGCTCCAACGTCACAGTACCTCCTGCAATCTTTACAAAAATCATCAATTTCTCCTTATTGCTTTATGCTTCTGGAATAACGCACTATTACAATTCCTAAATCTCTATTTGATGAAGGATTTTCTACAATGCACAATACAATTAACATTAGTTTCTACATGAGAGACCAAAGTTCAATTACTGATTTGGCCTGCCTTGTGGATCTTTTAATAGTCTTTAAACATGTAGTTTGATGAGATCCACCATTGTTCTTGGATCAATTGCATATTTGGCCTTTGATTTGCTCCAAGAACAACCTGTAGGGCTTAACAGGTAGTTCTCATCTTCCCTCATTTTTTTTTTTTTTTTTTTTTTTTCCATACTCTGTTGGTTATAATAGCCAGGCCTACTAAAGTGTTGAAAATAATGGCTTGTTGGTCTGGTCATAGGTCGAGCAGCATTATTTTTCCAACCAGCAAAAAATGGTCTCTAGCAGGAACAGTTGTTGGTCTATCTCCTACAGTAGAACTGATGTGGTCTATTTCATTACTTCCAGCAGGAATAGATGTTTGTCTATTCATCAATACAGCAGGAAAGATGCTGCTTATGGTTACAAATGAGGGAATATTTGCAACATTATGCCACACGGTTGATTTGCGATTCCAATCTGTTCTCATAAAAAATCACAATCTTAATCAAATGAAATTTACTACCACAAACAAAACATGTCTTAGAACTACAAAATGATTTTCTTGTACAAAAGGAATCTACTGTTTCCTCCACTCTTATAACTACATAAATTCCTAGGAGGTTTTACATTCTTAAAGAAAAACTGGATTATCTTTGGTGGAATATTGGTTGTTGGTCAGCAGTCCTGACATGTTTGGAAAGCAACTGGAAATAGGGGCAGAGGATACGGGTTCATTGGTTTGGAGCTTAAGGACTGACACTGAAAACCAGGATTGCAAATCCAGTGGTCTCTGCGTCTGAAGACTTGTACAATGGTATCACAAGGACAAAGTATTAGATACAGAGATTTGTTTCAAAATAATTATTGGACTTGAAACCATAGGTAACTGTGTAGCCATCAAGGTAGGGATGATTTTATGGAAAGAGGCATGAAAGTTCCTGTTCTAGGAGGTGGAACAACAGCATTCAACAGCTTGGACACACCTTTCATAGAGTGGTTTCTCTCCAACATCTTCAGGTGTTGTTTTTTTTTTATGTCAATGATGCTAGGGTAGAGGGATCAAACACATCATCTGATCAAAAGTTTCTCCAAATCCTAAACCAAATTTTGATCTTGAGGACATGGAGCTATGGATCAGTTTGTCCAAGTTTTTGGAAGAGTCCTTCCATTTGTCAAACCTTGCCTTAGTCTCCTCAAGTTGAACCTTATCATTCATGTTTTCAAGTTTAAGGCCTGTTTCATGTAGTTTCTCAGTATATTTTAAATGTTTGTTATGTTTTCTAAAATTAGCAGTTAAGATTCTAATTATTTCTACTAATGCGGGGGGGAGGTGGTTGGGGGGGGGATAGCTGATTTCATTGGTACCATCCCTTTGATTGTTTAAAGTTGTTAAGTACTTTTATATGCGTGAAAATGAATATAACACTCTTTGTATTGAACTTCTACATTGTCATATTCCTTTCAAGTTCAACTTATAGATGTCACACCAAAAAGGGGTCAAGTTTTGTACCTGAGAAGAGATACCCATGAGGGCAAATTCAGCAGCAGCATTAGAAACATCATTAGTAACATCACCAGTAGCATTACCAGCAGCATCATCCTCAGCTCCAGCAATCATCCCATATACTTGAGCAGCACCATTTTCCACATCTTCACCTTCATGGATTGGACAGTTTAACATTGGAATCAACAGCAACAGGCCTTTGGTTTTTGTCTTATCCAGTCATTCAGTTAAAATAAGAGTCCTTGCTTTGAATCCAATGTTTTCCTGTACTTTCATTAGCAAAAGGACCCAAACTTGAGCTTTTATAACATTTGACCTTCTTCTTGTCAAACCTTGCAGCATCCTTTTATTAAACTTCTCTTGCCTCCCAGCTTTCTTTTCAAAAATCTGTTAAATCCTAACAGAGAGCATTTTTGCATTTTCCATTTGGATGTCTAATTCCTCATAACCAATTTCCAATGTGATCAAAATTTTCATACAGTGAATATGTGTAGTGATCAACTTTCTGCAACAAAAAGGAATGGAGAACATTTCCATCACATTGATAGTAGCAGTAGGGACTTGATGAAGCAGAGAAAGTGTTGAATGGGATTGATCAGGATATGACATCTTTGAATTAGTGCTAGCAGCACTAATAAAAGCTGAATGGGTAGGAGCAGAAGTACCTCTTGAATCATAACTTGAGCCACCCTTCACATCAATTTCAAGAGTCCTAAGCTTGTTGTAAAGATCATCAAAGCTTAGATAATCAAGACCACCCTTTGTTTTAAGAGTGATGGCCACCTGTGACCAAGAAGGTGGAGAGCTTGAGAAACTTCATTGTTACAATCTTCATTGCTTTGGCTTAGTTGCATTGATTGAGTTGACTAATATCTCTGAAACTTGTAATAGCCTTATGCAAACCCTCTGATTCAGATACCCTAAATTTGAAAAATCCTGTTTAGCATTGATTTCTCATTCTAAGACTCATCATTCACTCTAATCTGGCTTGGACAAGCTCAACCCAAATAATCCCTTGCTCATCTTGATGGTTAAAATCAGCCATATGATCTCTAGGAGAGATGAAGCAATTTAGAAATCTTTGTGTTCTCTCTGTTGAACAAGAATGTGTTCTTCAAACGAAACAAGAGGAAGAATCCTAATATTCCTTTTGGATATCTTCTGTCTTTCCGGTTGATTCTATTTAGAACAATGTTCCACTACGTTGGATCACTGTTCATGGATCCAATATCCTTCTTCATGGCCCAGTCTCATATTCTTCTTCTCTTTAAGTAAGGAAATTTAGAATTATTGCTTTGAGACAGTTTTTGTGTGATATTTTGGAGTTGCTGAGACTGGGTAGGTTTGTTGAGGTTTGAGTTGTGATTTGGAGACTCAAAGACTGGTTCAGGTTGAACGCTGAGATAAGGTTTAGTTTGTTGATGGGAAAGTGAATGTAGATATTGATGGTGATGGCATAGGGTATGTTTGTGATGGATTTTGTGAAGACATTTGTGAGTTTTTATGAGTAAGAATAGTAAAGTTTCTTTAACAGAGGCTCTCTCCAGGCTCTGATACCACTTGTAGGTCCAGCCCTAGATAGATCTTCAAGCCTGTTAAGGTTGTAGAGCACTTATGTAATCACAAGCAACTCTAAGAGAGACTCTAACCAATGAAACTATTGTTTACGCGAATAAAAACAAAAGCGTTAAAAGAATTATAAAAACAATGATCTCTATGGATCTTTTCTATTGATAATAAACGTGGTTTTCTAATGAATTCAATCACTTCTTTCATCCAAGGCCGTAGGTTTCTTAAATACCAAGAACCTAACTACTTGTTTCCTTAAGACTCTCTAAAAGCTAAAGTGATAAGTGTTATCACTTCTAGCGATATCTAGGCATATCCTATCACTAACTAACTAGTCTATCAACCCGTAGTAAGCATAATACTCCGAATAACTTTTGTTTACAGCAGGATAAACTTTTGGTTCTACCATTTACTAGTATAAATATTATCTTACAGTAGAAACTACATAAACTACCAGCAGGAAATGTTTACTCTACCAGTAGGAACTACATACCTACTAGTAGTAACTATCTATTACAAAATTCCTAACATGGCTAGTCACTGTATCCGAATTTTCTTGTGTGTGACAATTTGCATTTCTAGTAAATTACAAAGATTGGGCCTTGTACTAGTTATAATCATTTTTCATTTTAGTGTAAATTTTTATTTTTATTTTAAAATGTATTTTTTTTGTTGCATATTTCTTTTAAATAAAATAAAAAATAATAATAATAAAATAATAAATAAAAAAAATAGTTGTGTGCTAATTTTTTTTAGTATAACTTTGAGTCTACGATTTTAATTGTGGGTCGATAATTCGTAATTGATGGATATTTTGTGTTAAATTTTTAGAGATTATTTTTGTTAGTCTACGATATTTTACTTGCGAATTAAATAATTTTTGTTTGCGGAAAGTTAGTTAGTTTGTGGTGATTAATTGAGCGAGCTTGTCGGGATTATTCGTTGACTACCGGGATATTTGTTCGAGACAAGATGAGTCGAGACGTGATTACGGTTGGTTCGACAATGCGGATTCCGTTGTTATATCGGGGTGAATACTCTCAGTGGCGTGAACGGTTTATGAACTATCTTGAAGAGCAAACGGATGATGAAGCAATGATTAATTCTATTCAGAATGGTGATCACCATTTTGCTTTGTTATTGCTAAGTGTCAACTTGCTGGAACCACCCCAATGCACCTACATACTTTAAAGATTCCCAAATTTTGGACTGCTGAAGAGAAATAAGAATCTTTTTTTTTATTAGGAAAGATTGATCGTCTTGAAGATCGCTTTTGTATTCAAGGGCTTCTAAATGACATTTATTCCTCCATGATAGCAAAATCGATACTGCTAAAGATTTATGAGATGCTCTTGAAAGGCAGATGCGTGGTTCTGAGTATGTGAACAAGATAGGAAGCTGCCAATTATATATGAGTATGAGTCCGTTCAAAGCTACTGAAGGAGAACAATTGTTGATCTTATTCTTTCGTTATTAACAAGTGATTAATGATTGAAAAAAGTGTGGTTATAAGAAAGATAATTGTGAGTTGGTATTACAAGTTCTTGAACACAATTCTGCAACCTGAATGGAAACAGTTGGTACATGATGAGGCTAACAAGACTTCAATGGGATATCAATATTGAAGCTCTTTACACATTTTGAAGCAAAACAAGGTGACTGTGAATGATGCTATGGGATTTACAGAAGAAGCTATTCTGCGGTTAATTCAGATCCCATAGCGTTAGTGCTGAGGAAAAACAAAAGTGGAGCAATCGCAAAGAGAAAGTTGTAGTTCAATCTGAATCTGAAGGAAGTAGTTGATGCAGATTATCAGTATTTAAAAAAGATTACCGCGTTGTTAGCAAAAAGCCTTTTATCGAACGAAGTATTATGGCTAAGCCAACAAAACAATTGAGGAACTTCTTCAGCTTCTTCTTAGCAACAAGAAACCAGAGTACGTGAAATCAGAAGAAAAAAAAAGGATAAGAAAGTGATTGAGAGAAAAGGGCTATGAGCAAAGTTAGTTGCTATACTTGCAACAACGGAAGGACATTTTGCCAAGATGCAGAAATTAAAGGTCAAAAATACAATACTACAAGACAAGATGTTGATAGCTAAGAAAGATAGTGATGAACAAGTGTCTTGCTGAGGACCAAGCTTGGATGGAGTCTAGTAGATGTTTCAGATACAAAAAGATCAATGCAATTATGGTCTTCATGGCTAAAATAGGAAAAGGTTTCTTTTAGATTCGGGACGGAAAGTTCATCATCGCAAAGTACAATTAAATGAGATTGTCAGAATTGTCTTGGGGATCATCGATTCGGGATGTTCAAGATATGACGGGAATCGCGCTCTTTGACAAACTTTGTAGAAAAGTTTCTTGGAACGGTTCGCTTTGGCAATAATGATTTTGCGTTGATTGATGCAATATTTTTTTTGGTTGTTTGTTGTGTTTCCTTATTCATAACAGTGGCTTAACCGTTTCATTACAAACATTGTTTTGTAAATTTTTTTAAGTGTTCGTAAAAAACGTGATACCATAAAACTTTGTTTTGTAATTTTTGTTACCATTTTCCTAACCAGCCCATTAACGCTTATACTTAAGCCCATAAAACGTGACAAACGTTTAGCTATTTCTTATATTTTACTATTTTATCTCGTTTCTTCTTTCTTCACGCAAAAAACCTTCTTTTCGTAGCTTATTTACGTGGTGTCAATTGCTTATTAACAAGCCTTTTAGTTGGCTTATTTGGTTTTTTAGAGCTTATTCTTAAGTTTTTCTTGAGTTGGCTTATTATCTTGTGGTCCAAGCAACAAGACAAAGAAACATAGATCCAGTTTTTAAGCTTCAAGGACGTTTTGTTTGTTTGGCTAAAAGACAAGTCATATTTTTTTTGTTGGTATTGGGCGAACAATACAACATAACAGGTGATCTATACCACATCATGGGCGATCTATACGTTCCTTTTATTCAGGCGATTCATACGTAACAAGTGGAAACGAGGGCGATTTATACATTCAAACAAGAGGCGAACAATACATTTCACGTGTAGGAGATCTATACGTTTTAAACATTTTTGGTGAAGTATATCATCTGTAAAACAGGCGATCTATACCATTGCTAACGTGGGCGATTTATACATTTGACTAGGGCGATTTATACAACACGAAAAACAACTAAACGAGTTATACTAAAGCATATTAAGAACAACGTGCTCATTCGTGCTCATTCGTGTTGTTTTGGTTTTTCGGATTCGAGTATCGGTTGATCGTAGGTCATATAACCTATACCATTGTGATCGTGATACTTTTTCGATCATCGTGGTATATTTATTTTTGGTCGACGATAACCACACGTGTCCGCGAGATGATTACAACATTCGTTTAATGTTTTAAACATTTCAACGAAGAAGACAACAGTCAAGGAGGGAAAACATTTTCTTTATTGGGAGAATTACATACATCCCCACTACAAGGCTACTAATTACATATTTCCCCACTCAAACTTTTTAATTACAAATATACCCATTTTAATACACTTAATTTTCATATATACCATGTTATCTATTTTAATGTAAGATTCTTAGCAATAACCCATTATATCCCTTTATTTTTCATGTGAACAAAACTTATAACTTTATAAACAATTAGTTGGGAAGTTTCCTCCCTGTCCATTTACGTTTTACAAGAAAATTAAAAATATCTTTTATGCGATTATAAGTTGGAAACATTGGCCGTGAGTAGGTATCTATCATTTCATTAAAAAAATTGTAATTGTAGAATTTAACTATATATGTTTGTTTTACGAGGTCATATGTGTGAATTAACTTTGTAAAAAGATTTCTTGAACATGGATAGAAAAAAGATATAATGGTTATGTGCTAAGAATATTTACATTAAAATAGATAATAAAATGGTTTATATACTGAGAATTAAGTGTATTAAAATGGGTATATTTGTAATTAAAAAGTTTGAGTGGGGAAATATGTAATTAGTAGCCTTGTAGTGGGGATGTATGTAATTCTCCCTTGTTTATTAATCAAAATTCATAATTGGCAAATTCAGCCCCTAGACCTTAAAACCAATTCACATTCCATCCTTTGGTTGTGTATTAACCCTCTTTGTTAACATATTTTTTCACCGTTAGTCCTTCACTCTTATAAAATAGCTCGTTAGTCCTCAAAAGTGAATCGTTTGTGCACCGTTAGTCCTTATTTGAGTTTTGATCAACCGTTAATCATTTTAAGCTCAAAGTTAGTGTAACGTTCATCGTTTTAAGCTCATTAATCGTTACAAAAGCTCACGTACTTTAATTTCAACAACGATTTCAACAACAATTAATCATTGCTTCACGGTTTCTTCTTGATTTTGTAAAATCCCGCAAAAGATTCCATTTCTTTTCTCGGTTTTAATCATAGATTTGTAAAATCCCGTAAACGTTAATTGATTTCAATCCACAACAACAATCACTTTACCTACTTAAGATCCTACAAATCATTTTCACTTCACAATTCACGTTACAATGGAAACGAAAGATACTTTATCTTCGTGTTCGGATTCAGAGGAACAAGAGATGAACGAACTGCAAAGCAAGCAAAGATTTTAAAGAAACTCTTGAACAAATGAATGCACTCAAATACAACACTAACATCTCTTCAAGTTCCAACAACTTAATGTACTACACGTTTAGAGATGCTTTTCACCGACTCTTTGAGGCAGACGAAAGAACTTTCAGGTCTGTGTTATCTCGAAACATACAGAATTTAGAAAGGCAACTCAACAAAGAAACACTTCACGAGAAAGGATCCAATTCTGATCTACGTGTGATCAAAGTGAAGTTTGACAAGTTCATACATTCAAAAGTGTTAGAGCCTTCCAATTATAATTCATATGATCTGGAAACAAAATGAGACTTCAAAGAGTACACTCACATGGAAGCTCAAACATTCACGGAAACAATCATTCAAAACATGAACTCCATTGAGCAATGTATTGTTGAAAGAGCAAATCATGAACAAGAGCTTCAGAATAGGTTGAAAAGGTTGAATGAAAGAAAGTTACAGATTCAAGAGTGCAGGTTCAAGAAGTTTAAAGCATCGGATGCTGTTCGGGAGACAAAGTTTGCAGTAGGATTGTTTTAGACAAGGGAATGATCAATAGCGAATCAAGCCATACATATAGAGATGAAAGCCGCGGGTCAAGAATGAATGCATGACAAAATCACTTATGGGATGTACGGATATCAGACCTTCTATGATACAGAACCAAATGCTTGAGGTACGATATACTGTTGATTATAATGTGTATTGCTGTTGAACCACACAAATTCTTAAAGCAATCTGTATCCTATTATTAAACATGTTGTAGTGGAAAAGGTTGATTCGTTAATGTCATTCTTGATCCACCAGATATGTGTGATAATGATATTTAGAATGACCAAAATGCTGTAGAATGTGAAAATGAGCGTGTTGCGCTTGCTAGTTTAATTGCAAATTTAAAACTTCATATCGATGAAAATAAAAAGATCCAAAACCAATTAAAGAAAGCAAACACATCACTGACTCAAGAATTGACTGAGTGCAAATCTATTCTTGCTGAAACTAGTAGAACTCTGGGGGAGTCTAAGAGTGTTAGGGATAGTTGTCTAGTTGCACTTCAAAATAAACAGACTGAGTTTGAGAGGTACAAGACCTTTAATGACCGTACAGTTGATTATGACAAACTTGAACGTAAGTTAAATGAAACTCTAGGACTATTAGCTCAAAAAGAGATTGACATCAAAGAAGGTTTAAAACTTAAAGCCTATGAAATTTCAGTTGTCAAAGAGAAACACGATGAGTTAGTCAAACAGAGTCTTTTAACAAAGTCACATTACGAAGGTCTTGTCAAAGAGAAAACAAAGGTAATAACGGATTTGAAACTTAAGGAAGAAAAAGACATTGACAAAATGATTTCAATGGAAAAGCAATTAAAGTTTTTGAATGAAATTGTTTACAAAAGGAATCAATCAATTCAAACCATTCATATGTTAGCTCCCAAAGGCCCAACATTCAATGGTAGACCAACCTTTGCAAATCCAATGTACCTCAAAAAGGCTCAATCTGAAAAACCATGTTTGTATGAGATCCCATATGACCAATCTGATCCTGCAAACAGACTCGTCCCCGATAGGGAAGAGACTCTGACTCTTGAAAAAGAGAGTCGATCAAAATTGAATAAAGACTTAGTGAGACCTTATGACTACACAAAGCTAAATAGTCTTTATGAAATTTTCAAACCAGCGTCACAGGAATATCATGAACAGTTGGCACATGCAAATGAAGTAAGGAAGAAAATGTGGAGAAAATCTTTTGTGAAATCTAAACCAAATATTTTCAAAAACATCGGTTTCTTACCTGTTTCAAAATCAATAAGTAAAAGTAGACAAGCGTACAATGTAATGACAAATAACATAAATCACTTTAGAGAACTTGTTGATCAAGCTTGGGAAAAGCATTCTCATAATCATTTTCGTGCCCCAACTGCTCTTGATATGGAAGTGCTAATAAAAACATGTTTGATGCCTCTTGCCATAAAGACACAGAATGATAGTTTCACATTTGTTCATGAACTTAAGCAAGAAATGCATGCTGATTTAAAGTACGTTGAATCCCTTGAAAATGAAATTGACGAACTTGAATCTGATAAGGCAGAATTTTCAAACATGTATGATATGCTCTTGCAAGAATGTGTGTCTAATGATGTTATGTGTTCTTATTTGCATTCGTTATCTGATTTAGATGCGCACACTGAATTGCAATGCTTATATCTTCATAAAGTCAAAGAATGTGAATGTCTTGCACAAAAGCTTTCGAAACAAACTGAATTTGTTAGTAAAGAGGTTTATACTGAGCTTTTACGAAGTTTTGCTAAATTAGAAAAACACTCGATTTCTCTTGAACTCACTTTACAACAATGTCAAGAACAAATGAAAAATGACACAGTTTGCAAAGAAAAAGCGTCAAACGTATTTCTAAAAGAACGTGAACAATATTTTGAAATACAAGATTTGAAAGCTCAATTGCAAGACAAGGACATTGCCATATGTGAGTTAAAGAAACTCATTGAAAAATGCAAAGGAAAATCTGTGGAAACTAAGTTTGATAAACCATCTGTTGTTTGACAACCAAATGCTCAAAGGATTCCAAAACCATCAGTTTTAGGCAAACCGACTCCTTTTTCAGATTCTTTTGAAAGAAAACATTTTTTAAAGACAAAGTTGGTTCCAAAAACTAACGTGTCAGAGGGTTTTATCAAAACCAGTCACTACACAGAATTTGCCTCAAACAGCAAGGAAAGCTGTAAGTAACATAAATGTGATTAAACCAGGCATGTATCGAATTGACACTAGGACAACACAAACTAGAGCACCATAGTTGCCTCAGACTTATAAGAATACTAATCCTTGCATGTCTACATCCACAGGAGTAACTCGCAGAATTAGTGTTAGCGGACCAACGCCTAGGAGCACTCAAATGAAAGATAAGGCCATGTTAAACACTAGTCAAGTGAAGTTTAAGAAGACTGAAATAGAAGACTACCATAGGATTTCTAGTATTTCTAATAAAATAAAGTCTGTAACTGCGTGTAATGACAGTTCAAAATCCAGAACTTCGAATGTTAATGATGTTTGTGCTACTTGTGGGAAATGTGTGTTTAATTCGAATCATGATGCTTGTGTTTATAAATTCTTGAATGACGTGAATGCTAGAACTAAGAAGCCTAAAGTAGTGCCTATTAGTACTAGAAAACCCAAAAGTCAAGCGAATAAATCTGTTATAACACACCCTAAGAAAACAGTTGCATTAGAATCCATTGTCCAGAATTCCAAGAGTTACTATAGGATGTTGTATAAGAAAACTAGTAAGGCATGGAAATGGTGGATAGAACAACAATGGCCATCAGGATATAAATGGGTTCCTAACACAAAAATGAAATGGGTACCTAAAGTTAGAAATGAAAATGTGCAAAAGAGAGTTAGTTTTGCCATAGATAATGCATCTAGGATAACTAATGTCTTGAAACTCACAAATACTATAGGATCCAATTTGTCATGTATTCCATCGTCCTCTAATTCTCTTGCAGATTGTTCAACTCATCTTATTCATTGTTGACTCTGGATGCACAAAGCACATGACCGGCAATCTAACGCTGTTGTGCAATTTTGTTAAAAAATATCTAGGTACCGTTCATTTTGGCAATGATCAATTTGCTCCAATTCTTGGTTATGGAGATTTGGTTCAAGGAAATATCATGATCAACAGGGTTTATTACGTTGAAGGTCTCAATCACAATCTCTTCTCGGTTGGTCAATTTTGTGATGCGGATTTGGAGGTTGCTTTCCGGAAATCTACATGTTTTGTTAGAGATCTTTAGGGAAACGATTTACTCACTGGTATACAATTTCCCTTCAAGAAACTACTTCATCAACTCCAATCTGTCTCATGGCGAAAGCCTCACCAACTCAAGCATGGTTATGGCATCGAAGACTTTCTCATCTTAACTTCGACTACATCAACTTGCTTTCAAAGAAGGATGTCGTGATTGGTTTACCAAAACTGAAATATGTCAAGGATCAACTATGTTCCTCTTGTGAAGTGAGTAAAGCAAAAAGAATTTCATTCAAGAAAAAGTCCGTTCCAAGTTCAAAAGGACGGCTAAATTTGCTTCATATGGACTTATGCGGTCCAATGCGGGCTGCTAGCATAAATGGGAAGAAATATATTCTGGTAATTGTAGCCGACTACTCCGGATATACTTGGACCCTCTTTCTACGATCCAAGGATGAAACACCAGAAGTTTTAAAAGATTTTCTCATGATGATCCAATGAAATCTTCAAGCCCAAGTAATTTATGTTCGAACTGACAGAGGCACTGAGTTCTTAAACAAGACACTCGATGCATTCTTCAAAGAAGAAGGAATTGAGCATCAAACTTCTACTCCTCGAACACCTGAACAGAACGACGTTGTCAAAAGACGAAACTGCACTCTCGTTGAGGCTGCTCGCACGATGCTCTCAGCTTCTAAACTTCCTTTGTTCTTTTGGGCTGAAGCAATTGCAACCGCATGCTATACTCAAAACAGATCTATCATCATCCTAACACATGAGAAAACAGCATATCACATCATCAATGACAGAAAACCTTCAATTAAACACCTTTACATCTTTGGTTACACTTGTTACCTAACCAAAGATGGTGAAAATCTAGATAAGATGAAAGAAAAATGGGATCCGTGCATTCTGGTGGGATATTCCACTCAGTCTAAGGGATATCGTGTTTACAACAAGAGAACCATAAAAAAATTACAACAACTCCATCACAACAAGAGTTGGATCTTCTATTCAGTCATCTGTACGATGAATTTTTTAATTGTTACACCCCTAAAAAAATTACAACGCATCGGAATACCACTTGGGGTGCTACTTTATAGCTCATACACACAAGTTACAGAAAACGACCTTAAAAGAGACGTTTTAATAAAATGTTACATTCGATTTAATAAAATATCAGAGTAACAACAGGTCCCAATAATTTCCTTTTTAACAAAAGTTACAAGAGTTTATACATGACTCATTTGTATATTTAAAGAAAGATGATTATCGAATGTGAAGAAAAATCGAGTCTTTAAAGTTTTGATACCCGCGCGACTCGAATGCTCCCACTACTCAGCTAGCAATATAATAACCTGAGAAAATACATGCAAAAACGTCAACAATAATGTTGGTGAATTCATAGGTTTAAGTAAAAGCAGTATTAAAATAATTCAAGAAATATTTCAGTAAGAAAAGAAGCGTTACAATATTTTCAAAGTATTATTTCTGAAATCCAAGTAGTGATTCTATAGATCAAGTAATGCTCCGTAGTGGACCACAAGATTCAAGTAGTGTAGACAAGAGAAACAAATTCACCAATTCCAAAAAGCAATATGTATTATTGCACTAAGCTCATGACCCCAAAACCTTAACTGGTAATGCAATCAATGCAAAAATGTTTGCCCCAAAAAATGTAGGGTGTTCTGCCAAACACCCCAAAGAATACCTCAAATGTTAAATGCGTCAATGGTTATCTAGAAACCACAGCCCAGACGGGGATTGTCAGTCTCGATAGATCTATCCACAACATTCACGCTTACTACAATAGCAATTAACGGTTCATGATAAAAAGGGGGACTTAATGGCAAAGGGTACTTAGGCAATAATATGATCTGGAATAGCATACAATTGAAAAACACTTGTGTCCAATGTAAAACAAGTAACGTGTTCAAAACTCTCAGTTTTCATATATAGGAATTCAGTGATCTCAAATCATGTAGTAAGCAAATCAAACTTTAATAAGTTCATAAGAAAACAACCATGTATCACACATGTTTTAGAAGTCATACAGTAAGCAAGTAAAAACTTTAGTAAAAGTAATCATGTAACGCTTATGTGGTAGAAATCAATGAGTTTACTTGGTAAACGAGCATGTATTCTCACCCCGAAAACAATTTATGAAAACCATCAAAAGAGAAAAGGTAGGGCTATGAACTCACCTTAAACAAAATTATCGGATAAGAGAATCACAACAAGTGAACAACGATAACAACGATGCGAACATCATGATCAACAATGAATAAACGAAGTCGAGAGATCCGAACCGCGACCTAAAATAATGGTGCGCGTATAAGAATATATTTATAAGAAAAATGCATAAAATGCATAAGCGCGAGAAAGAAAGGAAAATAATATGTTTCGACATATATGAAATCTTATATCATAGAATCCATGTGTGCGCCTTAATTCACTGATCACAACGTCCTAAATGTTTCGCCTTCTATGCATATAGTCTTTTAACCACTTTCGACCAATTTTCCTAGTCACTTAACAACCTTAAAGAAATACTAAATGACCACACCCGTTGTTCATCTTTTGTTTCTAACCACTTATATGAATTGACAAGCTACACTTATATTTTCTGAAATTTTACCGGTTTTTACTAGACGTTAACCACACTTAAAGAGATACCAAACGATCGAATCCGATGTTCTCCTTCTATATCTACCTACTTATATATGTTATTAAACCTCAGTAGCTTCCCTAAATCATAGACACTTATAACCATTTTTCAAAAGTACGTTAATGCAACATATCCCAAAACAGGGTCTGCTGGACTTTACAAAAGTTGGACACCATCTGACCCCTTTAAACTATACAAAAAAATCTAGAAAAAATCAGGAAGCTCATACAAATTATGAAGATGTTATTGTGTGAATTTCGTCAAAAAATATTAAGTTTTGATCCGCCTTCTCACTACATCTTTATAGCCCAAATTCTGGACCAGAATCACAGTTTTGACAACTTGTTTTGCAATTTACTTTTGACTAACCTATACTTATTGAAAATCCGCGAGGCCTCTTTCATTGGAAAGTAGACTAGCCGAACTTAGTTTTAGAATCAAGAAAACCTAGAAAAACTTTTAAATTGACCACGATTTTGCATAAAAACACCCTATGCAGAATTTTACCATTCCACTTTCTAAACTTCTATCGAGCCTATCTTACTTGTTTTTAAGAATTACGGGACGTACGACCTATCGACTCGAAGCTACGGATATCCTCTACCATATTATTATGCCTAAACTTAGTTTGAAAATAATCTTGACACCTACAAGGGGCTGTCCAATTTTCTACATTAATTTGCCTAACAAAAAACCCTTCCAAACGCGATTTTCACTTCGCCACAACTTCAAATCATGTCTAATCTAACCTATCTCCATTATCTAAACCAATTTCAATCATCAAATTTATCCAATCACTCAATCTAACACATGCACTAAGATCCATGAATTCTTGATATAAAATCAAATACAT
>BQNB010063222.1:12841-30647 GCA_026074375.1 Tanacetum coccineum | reverse complement strand
TTCTTTAACTCTTTTTTTTTCTTTCTAAATCTCATAAAAGATATTTTTTTTGAACGGGTCATAAGACATTTATAAGTCTGTTTTATCGAGCCGTGGACTAAATTTTCAGCATTTCTTTCGGTTGTCGTATACTCTTATTTGGACCTGAAAGGCTGAAAGTCATTTCACTTTTTGGTATATAGGCATGTTTCGAAGGTAATCCCTTTAAGACGGTTCCAGGCCCTTTCAAGCTTTTCTGGCGATGCATGCAGTCCAAACCTGGGTATGCATTCTTGCGTTCTACAGTAGTTTCTTTTTTCATTTTCGCAGGAACTTAAAGTTCTTTCTATTTATCGACCTCAAATATCATTACACGGGATGTGTAAGATGCACTTTGCACGTGATGATGATTGTTTTCATGTTCTCTTTTTGCAGGGAAGAACCAACTGAACCGTTCTACTATTTGCAACTGGCACCCCCAACTAGAGAAGTGAAACTTGAGTAAATGTGCTCTGGAAGTACCATGAAGTCTGTTGTGAGGTTGGTTTGTTGTTTGACTCCAAACTTTCTCTTTGACTAGTGTAAGAAAAGAGAATAAAAAGGTCTTCTTTTGCTTTTGTTATGGGATAGATGTGAACGTAGATGAATAAATTCTAGATAATTTCAATCTGTTTTACCTTATTGTTGTGTGTTAATGACCGTTTTATGTGCTCCGAATGCCTTTTAAATTGTAACAAGAGGCTGTGAATGGTGATTGCTGGTTTTATGTCTTTGTCTAAGGTCGGATGCTTTTGAATGGTAGAAACAAAATGACCGTTTTATGTCACTTATCTGTCATCAGTCTTATGTCTTATGCAAATGTAGTTTTACACTTTTGCTAGTCAATAGTACTAGTTGTTCTAGCGAAAGATGCATGCTGTATATAATGGTACCCTTGCACTTTTGCTAGTCAATAGTACTAGTTGTTCTAGCGAAAGATGCATGCTGTATATAATGGTACCCTTGCACTTTTGCTAGTCAATATTGGCTTTGTCTACTGACCTATGGAAGTGGAGGTGGCAATAACAATGGCCCAATAGTTTTTTAACATGTCAACCGTCCAAATTGCGTTTTATTTTTTATTTAACAGGAAATACACACCCTACACTACAGCTATGTACGATGTGGGACTTAAACCCTCACCCCCATGCGGGAAGAACACCTTAAAAATACACTTTGGATATCGCTAGGCCAGAAGTCCTTTAGTTCCAAACTTTGCTTTGTAATGCCATAAAACTTCTCATCATATTATTCAAAAAGTTGTATTTTTGCTAATTTAGTACAGGTCTAGCAGTATCTCACACGCTAGTTACTTATTCTAGAAACAAGTATCATTTTTTGACAATTTAACTACAGTTTCACGAACCGCCATACTAGAATTACCCATTTTGACCCGTTACCAACTTGTTGGGCATGTCCATGTTGCCACCTTTAGCCAAATTATAACAGGAAACCGTACATTCTCATGCCAACAAAATCTTAATTCTAATAATTACATTAAAGGAGGAAATTTATTTAGTATAAAGTATCCGTTTGGTTCATGAAATTACTTAACCACTAATTCTAATGGAACCCTCCGACCAACTTGGCTCTGGGAACTGAAACATTTAATATATGATCAGTGTAAAGATACACATGGAAACTAATTAAATAAAAAAGACCAAAGATTAACTACATTATATTTCTGTTCTTTTGTTCGCTTTCGGTTCTGTTTTCATTTCTTTTGAGAAGTACTCATGATAACCAGACCTCACGAAGAAGCTCGTATCTTGCATTGACCGCGACATAGGTTGTTTGGTCCGCATGTTGACCATTTCCATTTCTTGCAACAGTTGGAGAGGAAGGTAGTTTGTCGATAATAGAACTGAGGGGTGAATCAAGTTCTTCCAGTTCCTCATCGCTAGTATATCCTTTCCTCTGAACAACAGATGCGTTTCTGCCGAGGGATTTTCCACCAGCCTCTGATACCTTCTGAGAAACAGCTATGGAGGAAGGAGGTTTGTATATGACTGGAGCAGCCGCATAAGGAAAACTGCTTGAGTTGTCTCCGGATAATCTACTTTCTATGATTGACTACACAAACCAAGAAAAAAAAAGATAAGTCAGTATAACATGTATAACTAAAAGTGGAAAAATGGGCAGGTCAAGTCTCCTACTAAAAACAATTATCGTCCAACATAACAAGAATTTATATTATATAAGTAATTATCGTTTCAAATATGATTTACAAAAATTTAGGGAAATTACAATTTTGGCTCTGGTTTTCTGTAAGTTTCGGATTTCTGAGAATTAAGTTAGATGATTTTTTTCTAAAAAAAACTGTTTATATTGTTTTGGTCCTTGAAGTGGAAGCGGACACATGACGTTGTAGATTGGAGCTTTTAAACAGGGATAAGTTTACTATTTTCACCGTTGATTTGATTTTGCAAAAGCTTGGTGTTATGTTGGGTACAAGAAGAACAGTAAAATGGTAACTTTTCTTCAGTTTAATCTGCATCACTTGTAGGACCAAACCATGAACAAACCGTAACTTTTGAAATACCAGGACCAAAACAGTAATTTACTTTCTCTGAATTTCAATAAGATTTAATGCTTGAAGGAAATGTTTTAGCAGATTTATGCCTTAAAATTACACTTGTGGCGACTCTCAACCCTACTGTCTGGTTCCTTTGAAGTCGATTTGGTCTGTTAGAGATTAAACAAAAGGGGAATGGGTCCAAATTGGCACCCCTATTTTCTCGCATAGAGACTTCAGAATTTCATTTGCTTTAATACTTTTGTAACTTCTGAATTGAGGAAAAGTTATACCTCTGCATTTACTGCCTCCAATACAGCACCAGGAACTGAATCTGGACAGAATTCATCTGGAGTGAAGTTGCATAGAATTCGCTTAAGCAATGGTAGACTGATTGACGGGCAAACCTCAGTTCTAACTGATGTATCCATAAGCATGTCTTTGGGTAGCATTAGAAGATCACTTAATGCATTAAGGAGATGAAAGCATTTTAGGTCACCCCTTCCATCTTTTTCTGAATCATCGTCTTCGCCCGTAGTATGCTCATCTTCGGTGTCCATCCCAAACCAATCAGAAAGCCATCTAGACCAGTTGCCCACCTAAGAACATGCAAATTTGTATCGTTTGAATAACTGAATCCAAATGTTGCACAATGGATGCATGGGAAGTTGGGTATCATGTCAAAACAGGTAACTTATTGTATGTCAGGTCATGTCGACAGTCGCCACATTTTTTAATGAAAAAATAGTGTCAGGAGTATGCCATTTCATTAATAATGAATTCTCTAAAATAATATTTATAGATGGTTTTATGCATTAAGAAAATACATTTGGCGACTTTGATTTTGAACGGTTTCCTTGTTAAAAACTGTTTTTTTAAAATCTTATATAGCTATATGATCCATTAGAGATATGTCATAACCCGGATTGACCCATTCATAAGTGAATGGGTCAGAACTTCGCCACTATTCAGTTTGACTGAAATTCTCTTTCAGGATTCTCTAGATGCAAGTCTAGGTGCATACCGCGTTTTTGAGTTGTGCACCAGACCCAAAGTTTAGATCACCAGCTGGAATAGGCAAAACTCTAGACTCAACAATAGGATCTGAGACAGGATCGGTTGGCATTTCATGGGCTGATTCACGAAGAATAGCATTGAACATGGCTACATCAAGTCTATCAACACATTGTTCCATTACCTGACCACAGACAAAAAAATGATTAATCCCATCATACCCACAAGGATTAGTTTCTGAATCTTATTCTAAAAAAAACTCTCTGCAGTTGACATACCATTCTTGCCAACACAGGAAGACAACCACATTCATGACCACCTGCACGAACAGGACAAAGTCTCTTGAAAGCATCGTGAAAAGCAATCCTCCATAAGTTAATGGAGAGATTGCCTTGTTGCTGGTTACCCGAAGCTGGTCCTAGTAACTTCCCAATACCGTTATTAGTATTTGTATCATCCCCTAAAGATTGCATTTTAGGAGTCAAAGTCTGCACCCAAAAGAACACAAGTCAAAACAAGAGATATTTTTCAACCTATTTAATTTGAAGTGTTTATTTACGCTGATATAAGCAGACTAGAAGTGTTACAGAAACACTCAAAAGTCAAAACTGCTAATCTGTTAGTAAATAAGAACTCCATAACACCCTCCAATGATCCCATTATTAAACCCAAAAGATAATTGATTTCATACCTGCCACCATATCGACTCTACTATTCGTGAAAAGATCCATGACTCGACTTTCTCAAGTGCAGATGTAAAGGTTCTTGTTCCTTGCCAATCATCCATGAACTCCATAAAATCAGGTTTGTTAAGTTGTTTACTTGATCCATTTGAATTGAGTACTTTTGTCAATAAACTTGATTGACATGAACTGCCAAATGCTTGGGTTATTATCTCCCTCAATACGATAGTGTTCGACCACCAGAAAGTCAACCTGTAATTGGAAACAAGGGCTACATCATAAATCTAAGACGAATGGGAACAGAGTAAAACAAGATACTATGTACCTCGAAGGACATTTAGTACCTTGGAACATCGTTGCCACAAGACTTTGCAATCAAAACAAGCCCTGACGCAGTGTTCTTAGCAATGGTAGCTCGTTTCCCTTGAGAGTAGTGTTTGGCTGCATGGATATAAAGTCTAGAAAGACGCCGGGCAGGTGTATGCACCTTATGGGCTGAGCTGCCATGTTCCGGGACAACTGAATATAACGAAATTTCAAGAGCAGCAACTTCTCTTAGCTCCTCTTCAAGTTTCTCGATTCTTGTTTCCATTTCTTCAATCTTTTGATCCAAAGCTTCTTTTGCTTTGGGATCATCAACCGTTTCATCGTCATCCAATATATCTTCACCCTTCGGTTCTGCAGAAGTTTGGTCATCAAAACCTTCAGATGACACTGAAGAAGGCGCAGATGACAATTTAGGATGAACTTTAACGACTCGTTTTGTGGTGCCATTAGAAGATGCTTTAGAAGAATTTGTTATTTTCTTGGAAGCGCTAGCAGCAGTAGGCTGTAAAAGACGTGATTCACGATCAGATTTCCCTCTTGGTACTTCCAATGAATTTTCAGAGTCATCTTTTTTTGAAGGCTTTTGTGATACTAGTGGGACCGTTTCTAGCTTTTCCTCCTCAGTGGCCCGTGAATCCCCACTGGAGGATACAGAGTCGGTCACTGTTTCAGAGTCTGATTCATCATCGTCTCTGATCTCTTGGCCATTTGGCTCAAGGGTTTTAATATTTTGAGACGCTTCCTCAGGTATTTGAGTGTCATCTATGTTTGTGTCACTAGTTATGCTTGAGGCATTTGTATCTGCGTTCTTTGGTTTAGATGGCTGGTTTGCCTTTTCCTGTTGCAGCTTATTGTCTCTGTTTTGGGACCTTACGGAACGTTTCGTTTGATTATTTGGTGTAGACTTCTTCTTCTTGTCTGTTTGTTTCATATTTGCTTTCTCGTTTCTTCCAACTATATCAATAATCTGAAAAGCAATATCAATGACACACATTCAGAACCGGTTTCCAGACTTAAAACATTAATCACTTCAACAACAAACCACATAAACATAATATGTTTCTGAAGGATTATAGAGACTAAGGTTTTGACACATAAAAAATTTCTATCAATTTTTGGCCTTGATTATTACTCCTACTTATATTAAAAGCTGCAAATTGCAGGAGACATGTGATGGAATTAATTGATTCAACTTGTGCAATCAATACCAACCACATCAGTTACAATACCTACTTTGTTAATTCTATCATGTAAAATACCTTTTATAACCTTAAGTTGTTGGTTATGAAGATCAACAAACACTAACCTTAAGTATGCACAAATCTACAGATTATGCTATCTAAACACGATCACAATACCGACAACAGGCTCGAGCATACATTGTAAGTAAAATAATACTCTAAACACTATCCAGAACCAAAGTTACTCAAAGATCTAAACTACATTAGATCTGATCATCTGGACAACACATATGCAAAAACAGAGCAATGACTAGACGATTTCCAGCTCATACTTAACTTCCAACACAAGT
This sequence comes from Tanacetum coccineum, assembly GCA_026074375.1. Taxonomy (NCBI): domain Eukaryota; kingdom Viridiplantae; phylum Streptophyta; class Magnoliopsida; order Asterales; family Asteraceae; genus Tanacetum; species Tanacetum coccineum. Next base: position 24,559 of record BQNB010063222.1, on the reverse strand, counting down.
AAATGTTCATATTTTCAAAAGTTTGATTCCATAAACACAAAACCAAATGAAAATGGCACTTTAAAGTCTACTACGTAAAAGTTAACATGAGAACAACTGATTTGCACCGACAAAATAGTACTATCATTCTTAACATATACAAAACAAGCAACCTTAAAATGGAATTTAGTAGTAGTAAACCAACATAAGATCCAAGCCTAAAATCCAAAATTTAGGACACTAGACATGGTATAATAAAACAACAAAAAAGATACTACCTATCTAAAATCTGTGCATAGATTTCAATAACAAACAAATGCAATGACACTAAAAAAAACAAAATGTTGATGTTTTTCAGAATTTCACCTTTTTTGTCTTGTTGACAATAGCATAAAATGAATGAAGAAGAAGAAGGTTGATCAAACGATGAAATACTACTTGAAAGCTGGCTTTGTGGTCCTTGATAAAAGAATCTTTGGGATTAGAACCAGACAGCTTCTTGTTTTATATTCCACACTGTGTACACTCTTTAACCTATAGATATATGAATGTGTGTATGTATAGTCTTGTTATATACTAGTATTTCTCTTTCACATATAAAGTGGCTACTGCTGTATATGAGTAAAAGTTGATGTTGAAATGTGGGGAGATGATGAGAAAACCAAATAAGTACTACTGGCTGTACTGCTATGCTATCCCATTAAAAGTTGTCTATGATATTATATTATGGATATAATAAATTAATAATAATCACAAATTATTACATTCAATTTGAGTATGCATTATATGCCATTTTAGTAGGATAAAGATCCTCTCATGTTCAAAATGAACATGAGAGGGTAATGTTCAAGTTGTGTGAGTGCATATCTAACATAAAATACAATAAAAATCTTACAAGGATTACTCACTTTTTTTCTCCCCCTCACAATAACCCTCAAACATTACCTCTCATGTTGAACATGAGATTGGTCTTTATCCTTTTTAGTATTTTAGTATGCATATATCTTGACTACTCTTTTTTTCAACTTTATATATTTAAAATTGATTAATTTAATATCAAAATGTTTGAGATACTAATCATTTAGCCAACCTAACTAAAAGCAAAATTACATATTTTTTCACCGAACCACTTACATGTGTGTTAGTTTCAACTTTCGAATACTATCATCGTAATCATGATAGTTTAGTTAGCCATGGCCGTCTTTTGATGGCTGTAGTCATATCGAAATCCTTCATATCTTCTCTTCTTTTGCATGTCTAGTTTGTTTGCGCTTTAGGACAAAACAAAAACACAGACAATTGGAGATAATATACTTATTACATATATAATACGAACAAAAACATCGTGCAAATTATTAAATGTTTGTCCCAGGAGTATGTCTCGTTAAATAACTTTGGAAATTGTTCAAGAATAAATTGTGGTATACTTACGAGGAAAAAACTCTAAAAATCATAAAATTTGTAGTATGTTAAGATAGGATCGGGTAACCCTTTTTATATAACTAAATTTAGGAGATAATTTACTTATACTCGCCGTCAAAAATATTAAATATCAAGGACAAGGATAATGCAAGGATGAAGAATGGTGTAGTAGTTTTGTCTTGTATCGGAGACCCTATTAAAAAAACAGTTAGATATTTATTGTATTACTATCTTTATCTTTGAGATTAATTTCCAGTTCTGAAAAAGTAATTACTAGCTACTCATGTCTCATTTACTGCTGATGGTATACCTTATTCAGATTCAACTCTTTACCGCTCATTAGTTGGGGCTCTTCAATATTTAACGATCACAAGACCTGATTTATCCTACACTGTTAATCAAGTTTCACAATTCCTACATGCCCCAACTATTGCGCATTTTTAGTCCGTCAAAAGAATTCTTTGGTATTTCAAAGGCACCATCTCATTTGGTCTCACTTTCAGTAGGCCTCACACAAACACGATCATCGGGTATTCTGATGCCGATTGGGCTCGTTGCCTGGACACGTGTCGCTCTACCTATGGCTATTTGATCTATCTAGGCGGTAATCTTGTGTCTTGGAGTGCCAAAAAGCAACCAACTGTCTCCCGCTCTAGTTGTAAATCTGAATATCGGGCTATGGCCAATACCGCTGCCGAGATTGTATGGATCACTCATCTTCTACAGGAATTACATGCATTACCTCATGACTCAGAATCCGGTATCTCATAAGCGTGCAAAACACATTGATCTCGACTATCATTTTATTCGTGAACTTGTACACTCTGGCAAACTGTATACGAAGTTTGTTCCAACCAATCTTTAGGTGGCAGATATTTTCACCAAAAGTCTTCCGCGATCTCAGTTTGAAACCTTTCGTACCATGCTACGTCTTGGACCGCCACCATTTCGATTGAAGGGAGATATTAACGGATAACTACAACATTTATTGTATTTATTTGTTTTCCTTAATCATAGGCATTTAGTTAAATCAATCTCCTTAATCATAGGAGTGATATTTGTAAACATTGTTGTATTATCCCTATATATACATATTCTCACCTCATTGGTTTCATGAGGTCATTTGAATAATATTCTTACAGGAGGCTACGCCTCGCGCTATGGCGCCTTCTATAGCGCGCTACAGCGGCGCTATTTAGAACCCTGGTTAATATTGATAGTACTGGGTGATTTATTATGCAGTATACATTATGGTAGACAACTTTGAATATGATTTGGTTTGGCATCTTAAGTTTTTGAATAATATTTTTCGTCTCAATGTTATGACAAATTGAAATCAATAATTGTTATGTTAATTTTTTTTAAGTGCCGCTAGAATTCTTGACAACGTGTTTGTTCTTTGGTGTATGGTTCGAGATCAGAGTTTGAGCTTTTAAAATAAGTTGGTTTCTATACTTACGAGTTGCAGACTAGCATAAGCCGATGTCTAATGAATTCTGCTTGATGAGCTTTGGGCAAGAATTTGTTTGGCCAACTTGTTCTCGACTTGGTTATGAAAAAATAAATCAATGTTTAATAGACTGATGACTTGATGGGATCAAATGATTGTCTATGTTGGATCTAAACGATATTTTGCTTGGAATAGAAGGGTTTATGTAAAACACCATAATTTTCATAGTGTACTTAGATACTTAGATCTGCTTTTTAGTTTAAAATAATGCATTATGGTTGTTTTACTTTCGGTTCAAATGTATCAAACAAGCAAAGCATATAAGGCAAGATGTAAACATTTTACATGCATCATGCAATTGATGCAATGAACTTAGAAGAAGATCATGAGGTTTTGCTAAAAACTAAAAAATCCAATCTAACCCAGTTGATCGCGCAAACAATGTAGTGATGAGTTCGATTAACACGTGTCGGGCCAGGGTTGAACATAGAAAATAACGAAACGCATTTGTGAGCCCTAATTTGCCACGTTGGTTGATCGCGCCAAAATAGAAGTGATTTATTCAAAAGTTGTCAGTGTCATGTCAGAAAACGTATATATACACAGTAGCATTTATGTTGATCGCGCAGATTTGATAGTGATGATCATTTTGGGAATCACGCCTGATTTTACCATTCATAGCAAGGAAATGACATATCAATGCCATAGCAGTAGTATTTTGTTGTTTTTGCCCAATTCGTAACAAGTTTTTCATATATAAAAGAGAGGTGATATAGTCTCTAACATATGCATATCTGTTGGTGATTTTGTGTCACCAATATGATTTAAGTGTAATGAATTGACTTAGTTGACCAATGTATAATCGTGATAAATGTTCAACAAGTCGGGGGTCCGGGGGCAGCGCCCCTGGTAGCAGGGTCCAAGGGGCGGCAGCCCCTGGCAGGGGGTCATGGACTTGTTTTTGCCCGTTTATTTAAACTAATTCGGTGGTTAGTTTAACTGTTTTGCAGTTACAACCGACATTTAGTTTTTGTTGGTCATATATACATATCACAATCTCTGGTTCAGTTTCATAACATCAAAACAAATTATCGTTTCTAAATCTGAGTTTTATCCGATTTAAGATTTCGATAGAACCATTGAAATACTTCGATTTGAAAGTGTTTACACGACTCTCAGATTTCCGCGATTAATTTTTTTTACAATAAAGATCGAAGTAACTGTGATCATGACGAACAAAGAATCTGTAAAGGATATGAAGAGTAAGTTCGATAAGTTGGAAAAGTTTGAAGGGCAGGACTTTCGTCGCTGGCAAAAGAAGATTGCCACTTTACTTCTTTATCACTGAAAGTTGTGTTCGTTCTGAGTACACCCAGTCCGTATGGTCGAGAATGAAATTTAGAGAGCGCTAGAAGAGGATGAGTGGGAGAACGACGACTACATATGACGTGGCACATTCTAAAACGGTTATGTATGATTCCCTATTTGATTCTATCACAAAACTGGTTGCATCTGCAAAGCATTATGGGAGTCCCTAGAATCCAAATACATGGCGAAGATCTCTGCAAAGAAGTTATTGTGAGTAATTTATGAATACAAGATGGTTGATACCAGGCTGTCATATGGAACAATATCATGAAATGTTAAGGATTCTGGGAGAACAGTTATACACAACATAATTTGATGAGGATAAGGCCATCTCGGTTGCAGTTCATCATTGATTAACTGCCCCTTTACTGGAAAGAATTTAAATTGTTTGGAAACATAAAAGGAAGAGTGAAATTTGGTTCAACTTAGGTAAGTCATCTACGATTGATGGAAGGATTAAGAAATCATGAACTTGATAATTAGTCCTAAAGAAAGAAACCCAAATTAGATTCATTTCTGTCAATCTGTTGAAGGAGATGGATGCCAAAAATTCCAAAAACATAAGAACTAAGAAGTTTCAATAGTGGTGATGATAAATTCGCAACAAGAAGGGTTCAGTGAATTGTTGGGGGGGGGGAAAAAAAATCAAAAAAAAAAAAATAAAATAAATGTAAAAAGACTGATCATATGAAGAAGGATTGTCGCTCTTGTAAGGGCAATGATGGTGTTGGTTCAAATGGGTCTAAGGATCCTAAAAAGCAACAAGGTTATAATTTTGATTTTATGCAGAATTTTGATAATGTTTTACATTATGTTTCTGTTATTTCTGATGCATTTTATGTTCAGGATGATGAAGTTGCTTGGTGGGTTGATTCGGGTGCAACAAGTCATGTTTGCAAGGATCTTCGTTGGTTTCAAGTCTGTAAATCGATTGAAGATGGATCATTTGTAAAGATGGGAAACGTTGCAACCGAACCAATCAAAGGAATAGGGCGTGTTTTATTGACTTTCACTTCTAGAAAAACTTTATGTTTAGATAATGTATTGTATGTACCTGGGATTCGAAAGAATCTTGTTTCTGAAATTGTGTTGAATAAGTGTGGCTACAAACAAGTGTTGGAAAGTGACAAGTATATCTTGTCAAGACATGGTTCATTTGTTGGATTTGGTTATGTATGTAATGGTATGATTAGATTAAATCTGAATTATCCTTTGTTTAATGCTTCTGCTTGTATGATTACTTCTATGTCATTAGCAATCGTTTAATCAGATCTGAATTTTGAACATGCTGTAGACATGTTCTTACAAAATGATTGAGGAGATATGTCTAAAATGAGTTTAATACCTGCTTTTGACATGACACATGAAAGTTGCAAGACTTGTATGTTAACAAAGATCACTAGACAACCATTTAAGGGTGTTAACCGGGAAAGCAAAGTATTAGATTCATTACCATAATGATTTGTTTGATTTTTTATGTGATTTTCATTGCCAATCCATCACTAGCTTTAATAAGTATGGCTCTTACTCTTTATTGATGGATGCTTTAGATAATTGTTATGGTCTATCCTATTGCTGAACTACACATGAAGCTCTTAGATAAATTTTAAAAATTTATAAACAAGAAGTAGACTTTAAAGACGAAGAATTTGATAAAAGATTGTGTTCTTGATAGATGGTTGTGGAGTATTATGATCTAGTTTATTTCCAATCAACTGGTTTTCATACATCAAACCATGGATCCTTACACACATACAACATAAATGAGAGTGGTGAAAGAAGAATAAGACTCTTTTAAAGGAATGTTGATGAATTCCATGTTATTCCTATTATGGACTAAGTGAAGGGTTTTGGGGGTTAGAGGCTAGTTGATAGATGTTATATTTTGATTAGATCTCGCAATCAAATCTAGTAAACAAACCCTTATGAAAATTTGGAACTAAGAATGGTACCTAATTTGGAATTATTTGAGGGTTTGGGGCTGTAGAGCGGTTGTAAGGCTAACTGAACCCAAAATGAAAAATCTGGGTGAGAAAGGTATAGATTGTATCTTCATTGGTTATGCTGAGCATTCCAAGGTTATAGGTTTTATGGTTTATTTAGAACGAAAGAGTATGTGTTGGTGACTCTATAACTAGAGTCAGTATGCTAGATATTATATAAATTTATATTTGATGATGAGTAGAAATAAAAATAGTTTGACTCGTTTATCCGTTGCTTATAGAACATGATAAATTGGTAGGATCTTACGATCTCGATCTTGCAAAGACAAAAACAATCCCAGGTGGGATCGCGATCTTGACAGCCTTGAAACAGAGTAAGGAATATTGCATGGGAAAGAAAGTTGAGAACATCAACGTCCCAAATGCAGATAAGAGACAACTGCGTGTTGCCTAAAGCCGCTACACTACAAAGTGTTATAATTTTTTACATTTCCAATAAGAACAAAAGAAAGTTCAAAGTGAGATTGATTCCATCATGCATAATGATACTTGGGAATTAACTGATTTGCCTCATGGATGCAAAGCATTAGGATGTAAATGGATCCTAAAAAGGAAGATGAAAGTGGATGGAAGCATAGATAAATATAAAGCCAGATTGGTTATCCAAGGCTTTAGACAAAAGGAGGGAATTGACTTCTTTGATACTTATGCTCCTGTTGCTAGGATTTCCACTATTATATTGTTGTTAGCTCTTGCAGCTATACATGATCTAGTTATTCACCAAATGGATGTGAAAACTGCATTCTTAAATGGTGATTTGGATGAGGAAATTTACATGAAACAACCTGAAGGGTTTGTGATGCCTGGACATGAAAGAAAGGTATGTAAATTGAAGAAATCATTGTATGGTCTGAAACAAGCACCAAAACAATGGCATCAAAAGTTTGATGATGTGGTGTTGTCTAATGGTTTTTCTTTAAACCAAGCTAACAAATGTATGTATAGCAAATTTGATGCTTCTGGTAAAGGAGTAATAATTTGTTTATATGCGGATGACATGTTGATCTTTGGTACTGACCAAGATCAAGTAAATAAGACAAAGGAATTCTTGTCATCTAATTTTGATATGAAAGATCTAGGGGAGGCTGAGGTGATTCTTGGTATTAGAATCAAACGAGAAAACAATTTCTCTATTTCTCAATCTCATTATATTGAGAAGATACTGATAAAGTTTAACTTTGCTAATTGTTCTCTTGTTTATACTTTTGTAGATCCTACTATGAAGTTTCGACCTAATAAAGGAACTCCAGTGTCTCAGCTAGAATACTCTAGAGCTATTGGATGTCATATGTATGCCATGATTAGTACTAGACCAGATATAGCTTTTGTTGTAGGAAAGCTTAGTAGGTACACTAGCAATCCTAGTGCTCTACATTGGCAAGCTCTGGGTCGAGTATTTTAGTATTTGAAAGGAACCATGGATTATGGTTTGACTTATAATGGTTATCCTTTTGTTATAGAAGGTTATTCCAATGCCAGTTGGATTAATAATATGGAGGATCACTCGTCTACGAGTGGTTGGGTATTCCTTCTTGGAGGAGGTGCAATTTATTGGGCTTTAAAGAAATAGACTTGTATTACAAGCTCAACCATGGAGTCTGAATTTGTGGCTTTGGCTACAGCTGGTAATGAAGCTGAGTGGCTGAGGAATTTGGTTTATGAAATTCTATTATAGCCTAAACCAATGTCTACCATTTCTATCAGATGTGATAGTGCTGCTACCTTGGCTAAGGCTTATAGTCAAGTGTACAATGGCAAGTCTAGACACTTAGGTGTTAAACATAGCATGATTCGTGAGCTTATCATGAATGGTGTAATATCTATGGAGTTTGTAAGAAATCAATTGAATTTAGCCGACCATTTAACCAAAGGGTTAGCAAGAGATCTCGTACGCAAGGCGGCTATTGGGATGGGTTTAAAGTCCACCTAATTAAGTCCTTGTATCAAGATACCCAATTCCCATCTAACGTAATGTTAGATGCTGAATTCAATGAGGAAAGCTTGATATCTTTGGATTGGAACACATAATTACATCATCCTACGGTATGTGTTCAGAACTGCAAGATAAAGGAGGTTGAAATTATATTTCTTAATGGTTTTTTTGACAAATTGCATGTGCAGGTGCAAGAGTAAAAAACTACCTATATAGGCATGAAGTTTAGCTGCTTCAAGACATTTGGGACTTGGCTTTGATATGCTTATTGAAGGATAGGACACAAGCTAGTAAAACATAGTGTCAAGTAGAACATGTGAATGTGTAAAACTGTAGCGTATATTATCTTCATGTATTCACTATGAATAAAAAGAGTTCAATCCTTTAGCGACACTCTGATATTCGAATATTTGAAATGCTAATGTACTAATGTGAAATTCAATTGTTTCGATATTTGATTTATGCTTTAGTTTGTTATTTGTTATGAGTTTGCTTTAAGTTAAACAAGATTACACTTAAATGGGGGAGGAATGTTGGTGATTTTGCGTCACCAATATGATTTAAGTGTAATGGATTGACTTAGTTGACCAATGTATAATCGTGATAAATGTTCAACAAGTCGGGGTTGTGCAGAGTGCACATTTGTATAACGTTATTATGATTATCATTCGGGGGCGATGCCCTAAATCACGGGGGTCCAGGGGCAGCGCCCCTTGTAGCAGGGTCTAAGGGGCGGCAGCCCCTGGCAGGGTCCAAGGGCCAGGTCAGCTTGGAAAAATTTTATTTGGTGTAAAGTGCTATATTAAAAAAGCACTTAAAAATAAAATTCCTGGAATTATGGACTTGATTTTTGCCCCTTAATTTAACTAATTCGGTAGTTAAATAACTGCTATGGCAGTTACAACCGATATTCAGATTTGTTGGTCACATATATTATCAATCTCATCTCTGGTTCGTTTTTTCATAACAACAAAAACATATTCTCGATTCTTAATCTGAGTTTTATCCGATTTGAGATTTCGATAGAACCATCGAAATACTTCAATCTGAAAGTGTTTACACGACTCTCAGATTTCTATAATCATAATTTTATAACATATGAGACAAGATGGATGGTTCATTGCTCCATTGTATCAGTTTACAAGCCAACACAAAACAACAGACCTTCAATTTGAGTTTGTTGCGGACTGTTGCGATTTGCGGTGGTTTTGAGGCGGTGTTGCTGCGGTAGTTTTTAAAAGCGTTTTATTGTTGGTGACTGCGAGTTTTACTTGTTTTGTATAAGATGGATTTGACCAATTACGAGGTATAATTTTTTTATGTTTAATTATCCTTTATTTTTTATTTGATGTTTATATGCGTAGTAATATATGTATTTTTTTTGTTAATGTAGGAACCTCGTGTTCCTGTGACATGTAGAAGTAGGTTAGGTTTGATTAAAACAATTAGAGAACAAATTAGAAGCACTCCACAGGAAGCATTATTTAGGAAAACTTGTTTTGGTTGGTTTTTAGATGTAGATGATTGGACGAAGAACTGTGTTCTAAAACATTTTATGTTAGGTCGGCAAATGAAGTTATTAGGTGATGAAACAGATATTGTTCCTTTTTATTACCATATAGTTGATAATTTTTAAATACAGTTTGGTAGGGAGAAATTTTGCCTTGTTACTGGGTTAAGGTTTGGGGTAGAGTATTAGGATGACTATAACAACGAGGATGATCCTATTCCTTTTAGGCGACGGGTGTTTTCTTCAGCTAAAGATGGTAAATCTATAATAGGCAAAATGGTGGAAAAATTGATTACGGGCGAGTTTTTAATAGATTACATGACGACGATGCTGTTAGCCTTTGTTGTGTAGGCATTTTGAAGTTTGTCTTATTAGGTTTGGAGGATAGACGTGGGGTCCCTGATTGGATTTTAAGGTTAGCAAATGACAGAGATGGTTGGGACAAGTATCCTTGGGGTTCATATGTTTGGTCGACATTATACTCTCAATTAAGGGATGCAAACGTTAGACGTTGGCCATCCTTATATGCCAATGAGCCGAGAAGAGATGTTGATAAGAAAACGTATTCGATCTTTGGATTTACCTGGGCATTCAAGGTATGTCATAATTTAGTTTATAATTTTTAATTAGGCATTTAAGGTATATGTATAACGTAAACTAATGAAACAATTTCTTTTTTTCGACGTGGATATTGGAGTCGTTCCGAGTTGAGGCGAATGATTATTATAAACGTCACAAGCGTTATCCTAGAATAGTTGCTTGGAGTTCTAAGAGGAAGTTTTATCGACACATGATTCATGGTTTTTTCATGTGATATTTTTTTAATTTGATAGTTTATTAATTTGATTACCTTATTTATTTCATACTTAATGTTCTTTTTGTATTTTAAAGGGACGTCTACCTACTGAAAGATTGACACCAGATGAGAATGAGGCTCGATCAGATTGGTGGGTTTTAAGTAGGGCATACTTTGATGGTCGTATTAGCGAAGCAGAAGAGTACCTTGTCATGTAAACCGACAAAATCATTATGAAGTTCCATCAGAATTATATCGACAAATTGAGGAACAAAAAAGGGCGATGGATCAAAAGTTGAAAAAGAAGGCTGAACGCGAAGAAATGGATGAGAAAATGCGTAAGTTTATGCAGGATATGAGTGTTGGCCCGATGCGACAAGCAAATAAAGGTCCGATCATTGTCGATCAACATTATGGGTTAAGCGATTTTAGTGCATTCCAAAGCATGTAGGTAACATTTTTCTGGATTTAATTATCATATTTTTTTGTTGTTGTTGAAAAGTAAGTAAATATTATAATTTTGTATTTCCACAGGGTGGTCCGTCTTCTTTCCCAACGCAGGGAAACAACTCTTTCTTTGAAGGTGCTCAAGCGACTCCTTCTTATGGTCATAATATGGCTACACCAAACTGGCAAACCCCAATGCTATCGCATCCTAGTACATCTAATTGGCAAACCCAGATGCCATTGCGTTCGGCTACTCCAAATTGGCAAACCCTAATTCCATCGCATACTCATGATGTTGGCTTATTCAACCCGATGAACCTAAAATTATTTACGATTATGCTTCTATAGTACTAACCATCATAAGTAATAAATGTTTATTATTTGTTGTTTTTTAGAATATATTGAATCGAGCAAGAAGGGAAGCTCGTCCCAGCATGTATAGGCAGACTTCATATATGGATTTGCCTCCTCCTACAGTTTTACCTAAGAAACATGGTGATAAAACTAAGAATAAAGGCAAGAATTCTAATGTATCACCTTTGAATCTTGGGAACGCTTTTGCTCATGACAATGTAGGAGAGGATGACGTTATGATAATGGCATTGGGTGACGTTATGATAACGCTTTTGCTCATGATAACTCGGTGATGGGTGCAGTAAACTTACCGACCTCTCTATTTTATGTGTTTGACTCTATGCATAGTGAGGAAACAAGGTTAATGTTAGAACAATAAATTAGAGATTGGCCACCCGTGATTAATGGCATTTTGCAAAGCCGTGGTTATTTCAATGAAACTGGACGACAACCCCA
>BQNB010063222.1:0-10000 GCA_026074375.1 Tanacetum coccineum | reverse complement strand
CGTCATCTTGGATGCCATGTCATTACTATTTTATTTTTATTTTTTTTTATTTTTTTTGTAAAATTTATCTTTCCAAAAAATTTACAGCCTACAAGATTTGAACTTGAGTTGTTTGTGATATTAACAAACCACTCAACCACTAGACTAGGTGATTTTTTTGATTATATCTTGCAACTTAAAATATATAAGGTCATGCAAAAGATAATTACTTCTATTCTATTGATTCTAAAATTCGGTATATATTTTAAATATTCTTTTTAGATAATTTAGGAATTAATTTTAAGAAGATATCTATCACAAAGAATAATTTTATTCACGAACCATAAAACAATACCGATTTATTCATTAACCCTAAAACACCTATTAAAACCGGATTGTATCCAATTTTTGACTTGCTAGAAAGTTTGCAGGACATGATGCGTGCTAAGACAAAGAAGGTAGCAAACCAGTTACGGATCCAAATAGAGAAGGAGAAAAGGTACATTATTAACATATATTACAGCTTCAAAACTATATTTGTGTTTCATATACATTGTTTTTTCAAATTTTAAGTGGAACCTAACATCTAACCCCTTTATCTTAAAGATACTTCATTATCTGGAAACGGTGAGACCTCATCAATTGCTGGAGCAAATGGTGTGCATAGCTTTCTGCGCAGTGTGAAATCAAGAACAAAATTGAACCTTGGTGGATGAATCCTACCAATTGAATGAATCTGAAACTGGTAACGATTATAGATAAAATAAAATAAAACATACAAAACTATCTCTATATATGTTGCATTAGTCCGGTACCTAATATCACAGCTGCAAAGGTGATAATAGATTGTGTTGTTTTAATTGTTAAACTGCTGATTTAGGAGCTCAATTGGAATACATTCATTGATAGTTAGTAGCACTGACTGACATGCATCGAATCCAGCTGATATTAGAATTACGTCTGGTTTGAATTCTTTTGCCACTGGGATCAGTTCATGATCCCAAGCTGCAACATAACCTGCATCACCACATTCACCATTCTCCTATGGAACATTTGTGTTATATCCTGTGTTATATCCTAAACCTGGACTCTTACCCATCATCAAGTATGAACTATTATTACCAAAGGGATAAAAAGTCCCATGTTTATGCCTGCAATCTCCAAGTAGAAGACCATATAAACCTATACCCAAAATCAAGTACCAATTAGAAAGATAGCATAACTAAGAGGTGACAAGATAGGAGGCTCAAACGTTGGGTAATGAGTCAAAATATGTTCCGGTTGAAACAGGTACATCTAGGTGAAACAGGCCGGGTCGGGTAGAAATAACAGACTTCGCGATTCCCTTTAAGCACAATTGTTGTTTTCTTATTTTTCAAACGGTACTAATGCCTCTAAAGGGCCAATCTGGAGTCATGTTTAATACAAAGCATCAATAACTAAGCATAACGATGGAGGGTTCAACAAGGTAGTAAGAGTAGTGAAGTTCCCCAACATCATCGCCTGATAGGTTTGTCCATCCTTTTGGGCCCACGTGATACACTGCAATATGAATCATTTAATTGTCAAAAAGAACAAATAATATGTTCTAGAAAATAAACACAATAACATTATATAAGGATGCTTCTAAGGCTGTTCTTTAAATATATTCATGCATTGATTGTTGGTTATGTATGTTTGGACGTTGGATCAAAAAGGTATTTTATTGTTTTCAATAATTCTTAGTTTTATTTGTTTCATACTACAACCCTATTCCACCATTTGACTTTTCTGTTCAAGGAGTGACCTCTATATCAGCAGACGTGCAAAAGTTTGGTTTACAATTCAAGCATCTCATTATTGTTACAACAAACCAGTTAATTATAGTGTAACAAATTATGCAATTATTACATTTTTATACTGGACAGAAGAAAAGAAAGGAACCTTATGAACAAACTGAAAAACTTCAAGCTTTGAAACTTACCAAGGAGTTCACTCAACATGACATGCTAATGTTGATTGAACAGATGCGAGCCAATGAGCTAAATCGGATAATCAAAAGGGTAAATAATTTTATGTTGATTATTTTTGCGTATTCTTAATCAAATGTAGTAATGTTTCCAGTGTATCTTACTTTTGTGTCGTTTTAGTTCATTGTAGTCAACAATTTTACGATAAGTGGTGACTGTGACATGCAAATGCTTTCCAGTTACAGTACTATGAGACAAAAGTTTAAGTTTTTTTTGTAATGTGGATGACATAAACAGTTGTTGATATACATATTAATCGTCAATGATTCTCAATAGGAATCCTTGTGCCTCTTTATATAGATGAAGTAATATCAAAGTATATATGTTAATATCAATTTGTATATGAAATATTTTAATGGCGTATTATTGGTCCACGGTACAGTTTGATTCGAGGTTCAAGGAGATGCAGTCGAAGCTTGAACAACTATTAAACGAAGAGAAGGCTGCTAGGGAAAAGGCTGAAACGGATGCTAAAGAGGAGCAAACTAAGTCCAAGGCACAAAGTTGGTGCGTCATTATGTGACTCAAGTACGCAAGGAAGATTTTATGAACGAGTACTAAACTGCATTTGTGTTTTTGTATGTCAGTAACTCTAATTATAAAAAGGGTTCTAATTACAGTATATTGCATGATTAAATTATGTGATGTGCTTATTTTGATGTATTTACATAATGCCGTCGGTTTTTTAGCCTAACAAATTTTATGAAGTTTGAAAAAGATAAATCAGGAAGAATTGCCGTTCTGCCATTTTTTCTTTACGTAATGCATACGGTGAGTGTTCCTCTACGCTTTGTTATTGTTCAATTCTACTTAACATGTACCTTTCGATATCATATGATTATAGCGATTATGAAAGTTTCTTCTTGTGTTCAGGTTTTTCTTACTCAAGCCAGAATTGATACGAGTAAGCTTGATGTAGATTCTGATGGTTTTCTTCAACATCATGTATGTGCATCATTATTTTAAGTGTCGATTTGTATAAAGTAGCCTGTGATATATGCTATTGTTTCGATGGAACATAATTAGAGTGTTCAAAATCTTTTTTTTAACTTTTTCTTGCTACAGGAAATGGAAGCTTATATTCGAGGTCTTATACCTGATTTGGCTCAACTATGTGATACGCCTACATACTGCCTTCTAACTCAGCAGCACTGGATACGATACAAACACTCAAGTTCAGATCACTGTAGATAAATGGGGACGCAATGTGTAAGTTAGATTGGCGGCCTTTTTATTTTATTTCTTCTTTGTTAAACTCGCGTATTTTGCTGTTAAAACTTCTGCTATTGGCAACTCTGCGCAGAACTGAGTGTCCACACACAACTTTTCGGGAGCTGATGAAAGAGCACCGCATGGATCCCTTCTTTCTATTTGAGGTTCAACATCTTTTACCTTGTGCATTTGTTTTTTCTTTTCTTAACTACCTTTTTATATATATTCACGTTTGATCCGAATGTCTTCTTTAATAGACTATGTTGTTTAGGATTCAAGGGTGCTAATTGTGTATCGTAATGAGAAGTAAGTTGTTACTTGATTTGCGTTAACTTTTTGCTTCTTCTTTTGGCTAATGGTATTTTCGATCACTTCTATTGAAGGTGGACATGTATAGAAGGGACAAATCTTGTGCCTGGGGACATTGCGTCTATTGGTCGTTTTATTCGTCAAGATACAGAAACAGAAGAATCTATCCCTGTGGACAAGCTTATTCTTGAAGGTAGTATTATTATGAGCAAGTCTACTCTCACAGATGAGTCTGTCCCTCAACACAAGGCACTTATTTTTTCCATTTTCCTTCCAGGTTTGTATCATCGTCTTCTAAACTCATTACATAAGAACGTCAAAAACTGTGTATATGTTTTCAGGTTTCAATTAAGGACAGAAGACCAGAAGAGCATCTGTCTTATAAACAAGATAAAAGACATGTCTTTTTTCGTGGCACAAGGATATTGCATCATAAGCCTGATATGGTCTTTACGATATCCCAGTTTTATATTCTTTATCAAGCTTGATTTATATGCCTGACTTTTGATTATGGACACACTTGAAAGATTAGGAATCGCATGGCATTTTAGAGTGGAGATTCGCAATGTTTTAGATGAAACATACAAGTAATGTTCATGCTTATAACAAAAATATATTGAAATTAATGTTTCGTTATTTAGAAATATAACACTAGCTACCAAATCAGATGCTGGTTGCAGAGTGATGAACAAATATTTCAGATTCTTTTGGTAGTTTATTTTCTGTACCAATTACATTTTTTGATCATGCTTACTTTACAGTTTATTTTGTTATGAGGCTACTGCCCATAAGCTGCCTAGGATTTGGTTTGTAAGACTTTTCACCACTACAGGTATATAAAGCGAATATCATAACCATGCTAAAGTTGGTTACCATTTCATGAATTTAGCTGAATAGTATAATAACAATTGTTATTATTGGATAGATAATTAACAAGAGAAACTCAGAACATCACATACTGTGAATTGAGCATGTATAAGAAGTTTTCTGAGTAAGAAAGGATGCTGGAAGGAAGAACAGGAGGCCTTTTTGCCATTCTTAGATAAGTTGTTGCTGAGATAGTTGGGGCCTGCACAATAATTGATGGTTTGCATAAGCTCAATTGATTAAGAAAATAATATGCAAGAAATATTAGATACAAGTGAATTGGTCATTAGTCGAACCTTCCCATGTATTCATCAACATCCATGTCACCATCTGCGTTTTCTACATGTGCAGCTTCTTCGACATAAGACTACCCTTCTAAAGTTCATGTCTTACCATTGCATTTTCTTTTTCATGTTCCTTTTTTCTTTGTTTTTCCTGCCATTCCTGACCTCGTCTTCTCCACTTCTCCATTTTATCATCCAACTTTTGTTGTTCTTCCTCCATATCCTCTTCCGATTCTTCATCACTTTCCGACCGGACTAAAAAGTTCTATCATCTTTTTCTCACTGGAAATATAGTTATCAGTAGCTTCTGCAACTTTCCACATATTTTTACAGCCAGATGATATGTTATAGCTTTATAGCCATTGGTATCAGGAACCCCGAACACATAAATGGATTAGTAAGACCAGTGGAATTTAATATTTCCCTTTTTACATGATTAGATTTGTAGAACACATAATCAGATAAGCAACATATTTATGTCAATAGATTGGGTTATAGGGAGCGAACAAAAGATCGAGGTGTTGATCTTAAGAAAATAAATTCGGTAAGAATGTTATTTACATTTAGTATGTTATACAAAGGGGTGATAACTGCTATTAAAATATAACAAGTTTGCTAGAATATTCTCGAGTAGTGATCATTTGCTGGGTTCTTAAATGCAGGAATTAGAGATGATGGTGCATAATGGTGATGATGTAAGGTCATTTGATGCTTATATTAAGTTTTATGATAACTGATAATGTTAAAAAACAAATGTAAGAAATCTGAAACATCTCTTAGAGATAAAACAGGACCCAAATTGGCTCATGTTTATTTAAGCCGACTAAGAAGGCTACCTCTAGCTTTAAGACATGCGTTCTTGTATTATTCTAATTAAGTAATTCATCTATTTGTTTGAAATCCATTTAGAAGTGTGATGTCCTGCTTACATGCAACTATTTATCTTTGTCCAACGAGAACAAAGATTCAGGAAGATGCACAAGTGCACGTCCGCTGAGTTACATTCAGGCTGCTGTCATGTCAGGTTTAGAGAAAATATAAGGGCATAGGAAGAGAAGTGCAAACGGGAGCTTAGATGAGAGTGATGAAGAAGAAAGTGAGAGTTTAGATTTTGATTATGATTCTATGATTGAAAGGGCCATTCCTAAAAAATATGGTAAAGGGATGACCAGTAAATTAAAGTCTTCAAGAAAAAAGAGAGATGATGATGATTCTGACGAGGATGACTATTCCAAGGATAAGAAAAAAAGAGGTCTGTTAAAGAAGAGATGTGTGAAGAGGAGCACCAGTAATACGGATGATGATCACATTGGTAGGAAGATGAGGAAAGAAAAGAGGAGGAAGGAGGAGGAGGAGTCATCATATGAGGATAGATAACGTCGATCTCAAAGGAGGAAGAGTAGGAAAGAAAAGAGGAGAAGGAGAAGCCATCGACATTCAGATGATCAGACAGTTCTGTAATTGTATTTCTATTTGGTATGAGTTCTATGGTGCTGCAACATTATTTTTTAGTTATTGAATGAATATTTGAAAGTAATGTTTTCTACATGTTTTCTCAGACCCTGATTCTCCTTTGCACCGGATATCCTATTGCTTGTTTATTGCCTATTTAAGGTCCATGTAAACTATAGTTTAGGTGGTTGGAATGCCTATAGGAGATATTCAGGTTACTTGGTATATTTATTTTTAGGACTTTGTTTGTAATACACCATTATAAGCAATGTGCTCATTCTGGTAGCCTATGTTGTTGGTATAGCCTAACTCATTTGAAACAGGATCATGATTCATATCTTTCTCCCGATATTCTTCCTTCTATATTCTACTTGTTCACCATGAATGTATGGCACTAAAGGAATGATTATAAATCGAAGGCCCGTGGGATAATAACTTGGCAAGCTCTGTGAAAACTTCATGGTCATTACCATCTAGAGGTTGGATCAAATTATATTGACCCATAAAGACGATTTTATCTTCTTTTTGTATTTTACAAGTATCTAATGTTACAAGTATTTTCACAATAAACTATATCGTTAAAATTAATAAGATGGTTTATCTCAAATAAACTATATCTTTGGACATCTATTCTTATGTCTTTTTTGTTTACATTGAACTCAAGGTCAGATCAACCAAATACATGTATGATTTAGGAGTGACTACAAGCTGAGACTGAGATATTGTGATAAGACTGGGTATTATACAAACGTATAGAACGTTAACCTTTTCTTATTACAAACGTATAGTACATTAAGCTTTTCTTATTGCTTAGTGTGTATCAAGCTTCGCATACTACATTATTCCTAATTTAGTGTTTCAATCCATAACATCAATATTTTTTGTTTGCTAATATAAACGCTCACTTAACACCAAAAAAATGTAACCATGCACTTTCCGAAAATGTTTACAGAGTATTTTATTTTAACCATCCTTTTTTTCTTACTAATGGTTGTTACCAAAACACATTGATAGTAATGCAATTATCTTTACTGGAATATTTACTTCTACAGAGGCAACATGTGTTTTCGTTCATGGTGCAAATCCTCTTATTGACATTGTTGTTTATGGCCAATCCTACGCTAATAGAGTTTCAGAGACACATAAGCTGGCTAATTAGGTGAGTCGCGATGCATACATTAGCTCTTTTGGCCCAGTCTGAAAGTATAGCATAATTTTTGCATAACATCAGTAGTATTTTAGGCATGTCATTAATTCCTGACCAAAGATCCTCATGTATAGGGTCAAATGTTGACCTTTGTTTTAAGTCAACATTAGTTTGTCATTTTAGGTCTATGAGTGATGAGAACGAAAATGCCTTCAAGAAATTGCAAGAAATGGATACTCAGCTTTCCGAGAGGTAATTCATTGGAGTTTTTTTTATATTTCATATGCGGTATCAGATACTCCAATATGCGGTATGAAATTGGTTTCATTAAGAGAGTTTAGAATGACCGTTCCTACTCTTTTTTTTTTAAACGTATCTATCAGGATATAATATAACATGTCTTTGACTTTGAAAATGATGGCAGGAAAGGAATTATGGGACAAGTGCAGATGCTAACAGATTACACGCTTTCAGGTACTTGCTCATAATTTTTAAAAACCAATAATTACCAAAACAAAAAATATAAACAATAATTACAAGTCATGCCCGTCTATTGGGCGTTGACATGGATAGAAATTTAAATCCAATGACAAGATCTACAACTGATTTTCAGAATAATGTGACTATAAACCCCTATGTACCTGCCATGCCAGATGGAAACAGTTCAAGAAAAACAACACAGTAAAGCAAGTGTAGAAGCATTTGAAAAGGACTCAGGTACTTCATGAAAATCTTATAATAAAGTTGGTTAAACTCGAGAAGCTTTTTGCACAACACAAGATTCATTTTATTGAACTTCAGGCTCACAACACAAGATTCGTTTTTTGCACAACACAAGCTTTTTGCAGAAGCATTTAAAAACATCTTTTTTCGAGTCGTTTTTTATGCTTGAGTTATTGTATTAAGACGTAGCACCCCAAATGACCCTTCCGCTGAGTTATATAAAAAAATGGGGGTGTTACAGATTGGTATCAAGAGCTTAAGTTATAGAGAACAAAAGATTTAAAAAAAATGAACAAAAGGATTTTTGAAATCTTTTAACTATAACTGTGCAAGTGAAATCTCTGAATTACCGATGTACAAGAATGAGAAGGATTTATTTATCGATATATAAATATATAGAAAATTATATATGTTAGAATATGAAATTTTTATTTATTTGAATATAAATGTTAATTATGTAATTATTTAATACTAATACGAGATATTTATACGACGCAGATTGTCATGGAGAACCCTAATCATCTTAACGAGCCGAACGAATATAACACCCCGTGTTTTCGGTCATTGTACGACGATTGCGTGCCCGATGTCGTAAATATTATTTTACGAGTTTCCGTGAACGAGCGTCGACATTTAAAATTTTATTTGTCGCTAATAAATATTTTCGTATTTTATTATGAAAAATTTGGAGAAGAATTGATAATTTTTATTTTTGACGTTTCGCGAGTCAACGGTTGATCGCGCGTTCGTTAATCGTTTTGAGCATCGTAAAAATTTACGACATGTCTCGCTATTATTCTTATGATCATAAAATATCATTTTATGAACCGTGTCATCTTTGTTCCTCAACCTTGGTCATAGCTCGCGTTTAAGGCTCGCGTTTAATTAACAAGATATTTACAAGAGATATTATGCAAGATATTTATAAGATATTTATTAGATATTTATAAGATATTTAGGAGATATTTACAATATATATACAAGTTACCATTTCAACTAGTCTTATCTTTCTTTTTGGTCTTGTGGTTCTGCCGAACTTCACCACACACAACACACATTTCATTTTTGAATTTTGATCTTATAAACACACTCAAGTATCACACAAACAATGATTAAGACAAGGAGGAACCAAGTTTTAGTTTGTTTCTCCCTCCCTTTTCTCCTTGTGGTTCGAACGTGTATACAACCCACACCACTCTTGGTGTTTTTGATTTTCTACACATCAAATATGGGTTAGGAGATCATAAATTGATCCTCCATGTATTAAAAATGGATATACATCAAGGTTTATGTGAAGTGGAATATTTTTGAAACAAAGGAGTCATTGGGTTCGGTTGAGGGTTCGAACCAAGCAAGGGTCAAAGGAAGTGGTTTTGCTTGGAAGGTTGTGGGTTCGAACCGGGTACAAGACACAAAGGGTGTGTTTGATTATTGAAAGTTATTGGGTTGGTTCGAGTTTGGCTTTGGATTGGTTCGGGTGAGGGTGAGCCACGACTAAGAAGCAAGAAGGACGAGACGAGTGCCTTGTGTTTCCCGACTTGGCTCCATATAGCATAGTGAGCTTTCATTTTATGTTTATTTATAATATTTCATTCATTTGATTGATATACGTAAATGTGTATATATGTGATGAAATCGATTGAAACTTGCGGCGTATAGAAAATTGTGATATTGATTAGGGCTGTAAACGAACCGGACGAACGCGAACGGAGGTATGTTCATGTTTGTTTATTTAATTTTAGCCGAACAAATAAACGAACGCGAACGCATAATCGGACCAAAATTGTTGTTCATGTTCGTTTATTTAAATTTGAACTTGTTCATGTTCGTTTATGTTCGTTCATTAATAAGTTAAACGAACGTAAATCGGACATAAATGAGCATAAACGGGCATAAATGAACGTAAACGATCATATATAAACCAAAACGGACATATAAGAACGTGTAACTAAAGTTGTTATTTTAAACGATCCATATAATCATCTTATATATATAATCATTATCCCAAAATATGATCT
>BQNB010063221.1:19247-35772 GCA_026074375.1 Tanacetum coccineum | reverse complement strand
TAAGTAATTATACGTATGCATATTTATGTGTTAGTAATATTAGGATGAGATTAGGTTCTAGTAGTTAGAATAAGGAAGAATAGAAATTTCTATTTTTGGAATGTTAGGTTTAATAAAAATGAAAAGTTAATTATTTTTAAAGGTCTAGTAAATTACGTTTACGCAAAAAGGTATGCTCAAATAAGCTTAGTTTTTATAAAAACTTAAGGTAAAACAAATAATTAACTAATTAATAAATAAATAAATAAAATATTTTTGTATACATGAATAGTAAAAACAAATTTTAGAGGAAAAAGAAAGAAAAAATGAATTTTAAAATGAAGCAAATACTAATTATACTTTATCTATAATTAGTTAGGGGCCTATAAATACAAAATAAAATCCTATAACCCTCCCCCCTTGTATAACCGGTCGAACAAAGTAGAAAAGAGGAGAAAAAAAATTAAGGTCTTTGCTTTTGTGAAGAAAACAAGTTCTAAGGTAAGTTTTATTTAATCTTTGTTAATTATTAATCTTTAATCATGTAATAATTAATATGGTGGATAATTAGGGTTTCATTAAATCTGTAATTAATGATATAATAATTATGTTATAATGATTAGGGTTTAATTAGAAGCTTATGGGTGCAATTGGTTAGACTTAATTCACGTTAGAATTTGATTTAGATTGGGGCAGAATTCAGGGCTATGTTGTTTGGCTGATATCTCAATGATGGTAATAGCTTTTGACAAGTTTTCGATGTCTATAACGTAGCTCAGAGAGTCTAGTTTCCAGAACATCTGGCCTCGAACGATTTTGAGTTCGGGGAGTCATTCAAATATTGTTTGCAAGAAAAGTTGTCAAAACGGTAAATACGGGTCAGATTTGGGTCTGATTTCGGGGAGTAAAACCCCTACTTAAAATTCGAATTAGGATTATCCCTTTTACAGAAGTCAAGTTCTATGTGTCTATTAAACTTCCATAAATTTTTAGCCTCTTATTTGTTGTCTAAGTATGGTTTTTATGGTCATATTTTTTAGTGTGTGTGTAGGTCAGAATTGGGACTGTTTTGAAGTTTGATTTTATTTGAGATGGTTACACATATAATTAATACTTGGGAATCTCATGGTAGTTAGTAAACATATAAGGGATCATGTGTGATTTTTGGTATGAATTATGAGAGTCATTAAGTAAGGGTTTTAGGTGCGTAACGTCACACTAAAATTCTGCAGTTTTGATTAAAAAGGAGTTGTCTAATATAATGTGTTAATGAAGCGGTTAAGGTTGGGCATGGTGTCGGGGTGGCCCATGATGGGACATTAAACCCCTAGAGACATCCATCATATGATTGTTACATGTGTGTTAAGCTTTTGGCTTAGTAGCGTGTAACACGAGTTATTTTGTTGTTAGATTTGTGCTAGTTGTTTGTGAAGCTTTTTGTTGGAATCTTTTGGAAAGCTAAGCAAAGGTGAGTTTCATAGCCCCTTTTTCTCATGTTATTTTGGGGTGAGAATGATGCTTGTCTTGTTGTCGTGTTAAAATGTTTTTAAGCTTGCTGTAGTTATGTGTATTGGATCGGATGAGTACGCCTACTCAGTGTTGTGATATGGGATCGGATGGGTACGCCTACCCAGTGTATGATATGTTTGGTATTGTGGATCCCAATATGCAAAACGAGGTGTGACGGTGGTAAGACTGCGTGAGCTAATATGAGGCCATGTAGCGCACATATGTAGTTGATATGATTGTGGATCGTGGGCACGTTCCGTCCCGTTGTTGTTATTTGTTGTCATGAATTGTTTTGGTAATTGCAGCAGCTAATTGAAAGTTTTTGGATATTATTGTATGTCGTAAACCTATGATTCTCGCTCAACTTTATGTTGACGTTTTAAGCATCATTTTCAGGTGAGCTTAATGGTGCTAAGATAGAGCGAAGTGGCTAGAAGAGACCGTAGGATGCTTGGAGTTTATTTATGCTTTCTGTTTGAATAAATGCGTTTGCATGAATTGTTTGGATTATGTTTTTGCATGTCATTTATTGACGAGACCTCTTTCTCATTAATAAAGACACCATTAGGTTTTGGGTATTGTTATGACACTTTGTGTCTTTGCTTTACTTTAGTTTTCATTTTAGTATTCTCTATATAGACACCATGTGTTGTGATGATATCCATTCTTGTTTACGCCTCGCGTTTCCGCCTTGGCGGGGTGTGACAGATTGGTATCAGAGCCTTTGGTTATAGAGAACTAGGTGGTTGAGCCTAGACTATAGCTTAAGGGTCCCTCATATAGTTGCATTTTAGGGCATAAGTGTTTGTGTACGTATATACTGTATGTTTCCGCTACTTAAAAGCTTTGAAATTCTTTCTATTTTGAATTACTACTATATAATATAAAATATATACTTTTTCATTATGGGTATCTAATAGTATATACCCATTTGTTATTGTTTTAGTCATGTCTTCCCCTACCCTAGGAGATATCATTGGGAGATTGTTTACCTTACTGGACCCGCGGAGTTGGGTGACTTTTGAGAGAGAAAAGTCAAACCCAAGCGAGACCCAACATAAGTTTATTTCGTTTTCTACCTCGATGCGTTGCTATAATCGAGGATTACTTTTATATTTTGGGTCACGATGTGACTTCTGTTTCGTCTGGTCGATTGGAATTTTACGGTTCGTTAGATGGATTATCGTGTTTGAGTTATATTTGGATTATTATTAAGTGCTATGTGGTAGATGCGTGTTATCATTGAGATGTGTGATCTTGGAAGTAAGTACACGTGTGAAAAAGGTGCAATTATAATTATGGTCGCGAACATAATTATAAAGGCAACACACACGTGGACTTGTGACTTTGATTGCATTGATCATTGTTGCTTGTATGTATTATGTAAGGATGTAAGTCTGGATAGTTGTGTAGATGGTAGTGTAGATGTGATGTGATGTGAGATCCTGGGAGGATGGTTGTGTGGTTAGAGAATTCCTCTCTTAACCGATTGGGCGATTATATTAGGTTGGGTTGCATAGATGGTAAGGTTCCCTTTCATCTATCGTTTGCGGATACATCGGATACCTGTTGGTATTGTCGTCGTGATTCTTAAGTTGATTCGTTAGCTCGTTGTTCGTTGAGATATCCAACGCTCGTGTTGGTATTCTAGGGTGTTATCATCGAACTGGTGTTCTATGTTTTCAGTTCGGCATTTTGATTGTTTTCCTTTGTCTAAAGGTAACGATACTTTTTGGTTTGGTTCTAAGAGCGTTGGTATGGATGAGTCCTTATGGTTTGTTTGGTTTGCAAGAGTTCTTGTCGTGTTCGTTTTCAAGTAAATTAATATTCTGGTATTGGAATTCTTAAGGTATTTTGGAGTCTATTTTGCTATCATGATGTTTTTTTAGAGTCATAAATTCCATTTGAAAGTAAGTTTGTTGTAGTCGATACCATATTGTTTAGGTGTTAAAAAACTTCTTTTAAAAATAAATTATATAAATAAAATGCAACACATTATTTTTTTTTTCAAAATCATCTTTTGATTTCTTTTATGAAAACCATAATTAAAATAAGTTTATGAAAATTTTATTTAAATTTATTTTTACACTTAAAATTATTTGCATTATTAACTAAGGTGATTCTATTGTTTTAAAATGATTAGTATAAGGTTATGAGGGAAAGTTTCCTTGGGTAAAAATCTCAACGCAAACCTCTTTATGAATTTTTCTCGAAGATCCGCCTAGTTTCCTATTCAACCGTTCGGTAACCGGTCTAACCAACCTATTGTCAGACCATCTAACATCTACTGAAACATCCTACACCACACTAGCATCTACAAACCTTCCCCGTGGTTGGCAAAACCGGTTAAAGCTCCCCCAAAAGCGAGAGACTGGTCGTTATCCTGGTCCATGGAGCCGTTCATAAGATCCTTCAAATTTATAGCATAAAGAACGTGGTTTAGGGGGAGAACACAATGATCTGCTGGGTGAACGGGGACTGTAGGACCTCCTTGTATGGCTGAAGGTCTTCGTCTCCTGTATCTTCGGCCCTTTTGTCAACACCCTTCCCCTTATCGTTCCCATCTTCCTCGTCGAAGGACAAACTGATTGGTTAAATCAACGTTCCAGATCTTTCACTGTGCTGCTTGATGAGGGCTTTGAGTGAGGACACATGATCTAAGATTTGATATTGTAAGCTATGTGAGTCTTTTGGGTTGGCATTGTTTCTGGTTGACTTTGGTTTACCCGGGGTGCCGACTACTGAAGTAGGACTCGCCAATCAAGACTCTTGGAAGTTTGAAGATTGGTCCCATGGATGGCGCCAATATTGTTGAAGTAAAATCATGTTCACACATAAAAAGGAAGAAGAACGGCTCTTAGGATATAGATTGATCCCTTCAGCCTTGACCCACAAGATATTCCAAAGTAGGGTGAGATTCCTTCCTTGTAGCCTAAACACAAAGTAAGACACGCGTTAGCCTCGTCACAGGTTTGACCCTGAGACCAAGCTCCGGCGTGAGAATGAGCGAGATGGTATGTGTAAAGTAGTTGAGAGTAATAAGTATAATTGTTAGAAAAAAACAGTTAAAATCTAATAAATGTCTTTTGGGTATTTATACTACCCTAAAGATGTGCACCTGATGGTATGACCTGACGATGCAGGTCTAACGGGTAGGCCCTTATCGGCTCAGTGTTTCCGAGATGCTTGGGCAGCGCCACATCGGTGATCCCAGCAGCTTTAACTTTTGGGATAATGACAATGTCCTCTGAATGAGGACCCCATTCATGTCGTTTTCTAATCGTACCTTTATGTGTTGTCCGGCCATTTTCGCCGGTTAGTGAATCGTCCGGCACAAGGTGTCCGGCACATACACGTACAACAATCGTGCTTCTTTTAGCAATTTATAGCTTCTTATCCTTTTAATGATGGAATAATAATATGGTCCGAACCTTTCTGCTTACCTAAATATTAAGCTTGGCGACTTAGCTATTTTTAGCTTTTCATCCCTTTAATGTCGTGAGATATTCATTAAAGTGTTTGTGCAACGTTAGTGTTAGGGAGTTTCACGTCTTTGGAGTGGATATTTCACTTTTCGCGATTATCTTTTGCGTCTTCTGTAAAGGATGCGCCTCTTATGCATGATATGGTTTCACGTCTTTGGAGATGCCTTATTGCTTGATGGGATTTATTTACCTTCCATTTGAATGCAACCATTTGGTCCCCGGTTTTCTGACAGCAAGATAAAAAGTCTTATCGCGAAGGCCTCAACGTGATTGTCAAAACTGACTCATACGGTTAGATCGTGTTTGTGTCCCAAAAGTTTACCTAATTAGTAAACAAAACTTTAATCCACTTATTTATTGTTTTCTATTTTTATCAGTACACAAAAGAAAATCATCATATAAAAATAATAAATAAGTAAACTAACCTTGTTTCTTTTACCTTTCACAACGGTATATTGTCAAAACTAATATCTAATCCACATTGATTTGTTTATAACATTAATTAAATCAAGGATTCAGCAACTCTCTTGTAACTTGTACAATTAGGCCTTATAGTCCACGAATCCAATCTATCAGAGAAGTGTGTTTCAATTGATTGTTTCGTAAGCCATGGCATGAGACTTCCCATAGTTCCAAATGTTACAAATATAGAGACAATTTAAATTGGACAAACCCAAATAGAAATCATACTATATGACAGTCTATCAAAAAATCCAAAAAGAATAACTAAGCATATTATCATAACTCGTAATATCACTCAAGAAAAAAACCACCTATAGTGACAGAACATTTTACTCGTCACTACCAGTATTACAATTTGTCAACAAAGTCGTTGGTGACCAAAACTAGAGTCCGTCACCATCGACACTTAAAAGCTCCGCTCACTAATTATATGAAGATACGAACTAGAATTTCGAAACAAATTAGTGACGAAAATAGATCGTACTTACTGGTTACAGTGGACGACTTGCTACCAAAACCTATGAGTGACTAGAAATTTGAGGCGCGACGTGGGGGGGGGGGGGGGGGGGGGGGGGGGGGGGGGCGGGGGGGGGGGGGGGGGGGGGGGGGGGGGGGGGGGGGGGGGGGGGGGGGGGGGTGGGGGGGGGGGGAGGGGGGGTGGGGGGGGGGGGGGGGGGGGGGTGGGGGGGGGGGGGGGGGGGGGGGGGGGGGGGGGGGCGGGGGGGGGGGGGGGGATTGGAGTATCGGGGGGGTGTGTTGTGTAATGGTGGGGGGAGTTTGCTTGTGGAAGAGAGAAGAGGGGGGGGGGGGGGGGAGGGAGGAGAGGAAGTTGGGGGGGGGGTTGTCAATAATGGGGGGGGGGGGGGGGGGGGGGGGGGGGGGGGGGGGAGCGAGTATATTGGGGGGGGGCGGGGGGGATTGATTGGTCGGTTGGGGGATTTGGGGGTATATGGGGGTGGGGGGGGGGGGGGGGGGGGGGGGGGGAGGGGAATAAGAATTATAATTATATAATAACAGAGGGGTAGTTGAGATGGGGTAGTAGTTGTGGGAGAGGTGCGAGAGGTTTGATTATGGATTGTTTGATGACAAATATTGGTAGGGTTCTCATACAATAGAGCAACCAACGTCTCACTATCGTGTGAGGTGAAGGGGGGTAGGATATCTGTATTGTATGATGTTTTGCGTGGCAAGGAAGATAAGCGGAGAGCTAAAATATGCGAGTCTCTATTCACACTCACGCTTATTGTGCATAAAATTAATCTTATAGTTAGATTATTTTTTTTGTATGTTGGCACATATAATAAAAACAAAGATCTCTAACACTAGGGGCAATATTAAAGCTGGGGGGGGTATGATAGGTGGAGGGGGGGTGGGCTTATTGGATAGTTTACATTTTTCATATTTAATTGGAATGAGGGGGGTGATTTTGCGTCTTGAGTCGATATCTTGTTAGGAGTTGGGTGAGAGGTTAGGTTCTGATAAGATGCAGTGAGTATTTGATGGGGAGTAAGTACATCTTAGTGAGTAGGACAACACATATATATAGGGGGGGGGTGGATGAAGGATGATGTATATTTGATGGTTAAGGGGAATGGAGGGGGGGGGGGAGAAGGGGGGTTGGGGGGAGGGTTACAGTGGGGGGGGGGGGGGGAATTGTCTGTGGGGGTGGTAGGGGGGAGTTGGTTTTAAACACTGACAACAACCCACTCTGTGTAATTACAGATCGTCCCAGGGAATAAAAGAAAAAAAAGGGAAAATATGATATTATCACTTACAAACCACAACCACAATTACACAAAAAAACTCAAAACCACACCTTCCCCCTCCCCCCCCTCCACCCCCCTCCCCCCCCCCCACATACACACCTCCTCCCCCCGAACTCACACGACCCCCACGGTTTCTCCCCCCCGCCTCCCCACCCTCCCCCACCTTCACACACAAACCTCCAAAACCTCACCCATCACCCCCCATACGCGCCCCCTGCCTCACACCAACCCGCACCCCTACCCACCCCCCGCCCCAACCCCTCGCCCATCAAAACCTCCCCCACCCCACCACCTGGCACAAATCTTCCCACCAAACAACCCCCCCCACCCTGTATGTCCCTCACCCAATCTTCCCCATCATTCTACGTTTGCTCTCTCCCCATCCGTTCCGTATACCTCCTCCCGGATCCGACACCCATCCGCATACCCCCCTCAAGCCAGGAATAAAAACAACCCCATACCCCCACACCCCCCACCCCCAAAAAACATACGAAACCCCCCCCACCTTATATAAAAAAAGTCACCCCTCTCCCCCCTCCACCCCCCACCGTCGCCCCCCCCCACCCCCCCACTCTCCACCCCCCCACCCGCACCTTCCCAACCCCCTTTCCACCCCCCTCTCCCTCGCCCCCCTCTTCTCGCAACAGCTTCACCATCCTCTCATCCATTCATCTCTTCCCCCCCCTGTCCTCCCCCGTCATACCACACCACTCCACTTAGCAACCCAAGCTACACAACAGAGCACATACTCGGTCGGTCCGGGGATCAGACCCCACAATCCGTGTACTTATTAGCCAACCCAAAATCACTCCAAGCAGACCCTAGGAACAAAAGACATCAGAAAAGGGTTGAATTGACTCCAACCGCACATATCCAGAACAAAATCGTCTGGCCACCCGTGCAAGCATGCGCAGATACACAGAGAAACACCCCCACCCGGCAGCTAAAAATCCCAACAACCCCCCCCACCCTTATATTGGAACCCACTCATCGTGGAACCAACAAACTACTATCAACAATGTACGAAAAACTAACAACCAGATCCACACATCCCGCTTCATCAACCAATCCGTCTACAGCCCTTCTCCTTTCCATCAAACCGTCCACTCCGCGCCCCCCTCCCGTGCAACCCCCAACACCCATCCCCCCCCCCCCCCCCTCTACGCTCCGGCGACTTCCGATCATCCAGACACCCCCTCCCATCCCGACTCCTTCATCCCGCGAACCCCCATACTTGCCCCGCCCGCCGGGCCATCCCACCGAGCCATCCCCCTACCTACCAGTCACCGCCGGCTCCGCCTTTGCTATTCTAATAGTTTCCACATCGTTCCAACTCCCTTATTCGGCAAAGCGGTCAACATTTTCAATTGCCAAATCACTCATTTCCAGTCCCCCCGATAGCCCCGCTCCCCCCCTGAGAAACACTCTAAGTTCTTTCAAAGACTCCATCTGGGAATTTCTACCA
Organism: Tanacetum coccineum; assembly: GCA_026074375.1. Taxonomy (NCBI): domain Eukaryota; kingdom Viridiplantae; phylum Streptophyta; class Magnoliopsida; order Asterales; family Asteraceae; genus Tanacetum; species Tanacetum coccineum. The sequence continues at coordinate 27,106 of BQNB010063221.1, read as the reverse complement.
AGGCGGAACACGCCTTAGATACTGTGCTTACTCCCTCATCAGAACATATTACAAAAATACGTAAAATGATGAAAAGAAATATCAATAAAAAAAGATCATTGACGGTCATGTACTCGGTTCATTATATACCATCACACAAATCTCTAAACTTTTGTATTCATATCAATATGACAAACAAGCACCATGTATGATAACAGGGCCTCTGAAAGATTCGCTCATTCCGACCTCTTAAATTCTGTAGCAACACACCAACCCTGCAGTCTATGCGTAATCTCGTATGAATGATGCATCTTGTAACGCACTTCCTTTATGGCATTCTACAACATCAAACAAAGGTTACAGAGATTGCATTTGTAATGTGCCTCAAGTTTAATAGATTAAAAAGCTCATTCTCTTACATTCAATGTTGAGCCATCACTCTGGCCCACAGTGTCATTAGTAAGGCAGCTTGTCTGCAATTTGCCACCTTAATCCAGCAATTTATCCTCGTATTTGCTTTTCTCGTTAGGTGCTAGAATTTCAAACAAATACCGATTTAAAAGACAGATTACTCAGTTGGTCCAGGTCATTGTTTGTTGATATTCAATAATTAAAATATATAGTTTTTATGTTATATTTTTATATACATTTTTTAATGTTGCAGACACATATCTTGGAGATCTGTAACATACCCGAGGTGACGAGACCGAAGAACGCAGTTGTAAGAAGTCAAAGTGGATCGACATGTTTGTGATGATTAGTGAAGAAATCAGACCCAGATGAATTAGATAGATTATGGATTGGCTTTGTGTTTAATTTTGTGAATGAAGTCAATATCTTAGCTTGGTGTTGCTACAGATTATTACATTTTAGTTCATTTGTGTATTAAAAATTGGTTTCAGTTTTTTTTTTTGTTATATTGCTTATTTCAGTGACCACCAATTTGGTCTCTAAATGCAAGAAACAATGACCATATATTCGTCCTTAGTAACACAGGTTTTTATTTGTTTTTGTATTTGACACGAGTGACCATTTATTTCGTCACTTATTGACATATTGTAGTACAACCAAATTTGGTCTCTAAACTGAAGAAATAGTGACAAAATATTCGTCACTCATAGTTTTGTAGCAGTCGTCACTGTAACCCGTAAGTGACGACTATTTTCGTCACTAATTTGTGACGAATTCTAGTTTCGTCTCTAACTAAATTAGTGACGGAGCTATAGTGACGACTGGTGACGACTCTAGTTTTGGTCACCAACCGACTTTGTGACCAATTTTAATACTGTTAGTGACGAAAACTGTTCTGTCACTATAGGTGGTTTTTCTTGTAGTGATATAGAGTATGATAATATGCTTAGTTTAATCTGATTTGGATTTGATAGACTGTCATATAGTATGATTTCTATTTGGGTTTGTCCAATTTAAATTGTCTCTATATTTGTAACATTTGGAACTATGGGAAGTCTCATGCCATGGCTTACGAAACAATCAATTGAAACACACTTCTCTGATAGATTGGATTCGTGACTATAAAGCCTAATTGACAATGTAACAAGAGAGTTGCTGAATCCATGATTTAAATTTATGATATAAACAAATCAAGTGGATTAGATATGACAATATACATTGTGAAAGTTAAAGAAAAAAGGTCGATCACTTATTTCATATTTTCTATGATGATTTTCTCTTTTGTCGTACTGATAAAAAGAAACAAAAAAAAGAGATTCAAGTTATGTTTACTAATTAGTCACTTTTGACAAACACGATCTAACCAGTCAGTTTTGACAAACACGATGAGGCTCGCGCAAGACATTATCACTTGCCAGTCAGAAAACGACCACATGAGGATGCATCGAAATGGAAGGTAAATAAATCCCATCAAGCAATAAGGCATCTCCAAAGACGTGAAACCATATCATGCATAAGAGGCGCATCCTTTACAGAAGACGCAAAAGATAATCGCGAAAAGTGAAATATCCACTCCAAAGACGTGAAACTCGGGGCTAACACTAACGTTGCACAAACACTTTAATGAATATCTCACGACATTAAAGGGATGAAAAGCTAAAAATAGCTAAGTCGCCAAGCTTAATATTTAGGTAAGCAGAAAGGTTCGGACCATATTATTATTCCATCATTAAAAGGATAAGAAGCTATAAATTGCTAAAAGAAGCACGATTGTTGTTCGTGTATGTGCCGGACACCTTGTGCCGGACGATTCACTAACCGGCGAAAATGGCCGGACAACACATAAAGGTACGATTAGAAAACGACATGAATGGGGTCCTCATTCAGAGGACATTGTCATTATCCCAAAAGTTAAAGCCTGACCACCCGACTGTGGCGCTGCCCAAGCATCTCGGAAACACTGAGCCGATAAGGGCCTACCCGTTAGACCTGCATCGTCAGGTCATACCATCATGTGCACATCTTTAGGGTAGTATAAATACCCAAAAGACATTTATTAGATTTTAACTGTTTTTTCTGACAATTATACTTATTACTCTCAACTACTTTACACATACCATCTCGCTCATTCTCACGCCGGAGCTTGGTCTCAGGGTCAAACCTGTGACGAGGCTAACGCGTGTCTTACTTTGTGTTTAGGCTACAAGGAAGGAATCATCCATACTTAGGAATAATCTAGTTGGGTCACGGCTGAAGGAGCTCCATCATATCTAGAAGCCGGTGAACAAGATTTTACTTCAACAAATTGGCGCCATCCATGGGACCCAATCTTCAAACTACCAGAGTCTTGAATGACGAGTCCTACTTCCGAATCGGTCACCCCGGTAAACCAAGTCACCAGAAACAATGCCAACCCAAAAGACTCACATAGCTTACAATATCAAATCTTAGATCATGTGTCCTCACTCAAAGCCCTCATCAAGCAGCACAGTGAAAGATCTGGAACGTTGATTTAACCAATCAGTTTGTCCTTCGACGAGGAAGAGTGCGGTAACCCTATAAGGGAAGGTGTTGACAAATATGTGGCTAAGAAACAGTAGACAGAAGACCTCACCCTACAAGGAGGTCCTACAGTCCCCGTTCACCCAGCAGATCATAGAGATTCCCGCCTAACACCGTATGCACTATAAATTTTGAAGATCTATTACGCTTCCCACCTTTACCCTAACGACCATGTCTCTCGCTTTGTGGGAGCTGCCAACCACGGGGAATGGTAGATGCCAGTGTGGTGTAGGATGTTTCAGTAGATGTTAGATGGTCTGAACAATAGGTTGGTTATACCGGTTACCAGAACGGGTAGAATAGGAAACAGGCGGAATACTCCGAGAAAAATTCATAAAGAGGTTTGCGTTGAGGATAAGATGCTTAAAAGACCCAACCGAAGTCTACAAAATTATCTGAAGGGCCAATGAGACACTGCTAGACTTTAAAGAACGATGGACATAGGAAATGAGTTACATACAAGACGTTCTGGAGGTGATGCAGAATAGCATACCTTACATGAGCAACTCCAAGTGCCTTGAGTTAGGAAGGTGCTTCTTTGATCAAGTCCCTAAGACGGTGACCAAGATGATGAAAAGAGTAGATGACTTCATTAAGTCGGAAGAATTTTATAGGAGCACACAGCTGCCGAGAGGGGAGTTCCCTGAGAAGGGATAGGAACAACATACGAGTGGGAACAATGGCCACCACCGTGCTGCATAAGGAGGAGGGAAGCAGAGAACAAATAACTATAATAACTTCAATAACCGTAAAGATCACTATCAACCGTACGTTCCACCACGGGCAAACAACCAAAGGTATGAAAACCGAAGGCAGGACAGCAACCATCTCAGCTTGGATGCCCTAACCAAGCGGCAAAAGGAGATATTGGCAATCGAACTCCAACTACAGCTTCCACCTTGCACTCCGATGGTCGGAACACCTAAGAAAGAAAATCTAGATCGATACTGTGACTACCATGGTGAGAAGGGGCATTACACCAATGATTGCTATCAGCTAAAAAAACAATTGGAGGCAGCATTATATGTATGAAAAACTTAGCCACCTAGTCAAAGATGTCAGGCAACGAGGAAATGCAAGAGGAAGGCAGCAGGGAAATAACAACGACAAAGGTAGATCAATATGGTATGGTCGAAGGGTGACAACCGGAAACGCAAATCCCAGACGGACGGGATTAAGAAGATTGGATGAATGCCCCAATAACCTTTCCCCTAGTACTAGCTGATGATGTGTCAAACGAACCTTAAATAATAATAGCTAAAGTAGTGGGTTACTTGGTTCGAAGGGTGTTCGTCGATCAAGGCGCCGCTGTACAAGTAATGTTCGAACATAATTTTGATAATCTACCATCATCAGTAAAGCTCGTCTGACCCCGACCCAGACGGAATTAATAGGATTCTCCGGAGAACTGTTAATACCTATAGGTAAGGTTGAGTTGGAAGTAACATTCGAAAGTGAAGGTCTATGTCAAAGGACTATGATGAAGTTTACGATGGTACGAGCGTCATCTCCATATAACATCATTTTATGATGTACCAGAATGCGAGATCTCCAGGCTGTCTCATCTACCATCCACGCGATGATGAAGTTCCCTACTCCAAGAGGTGTTGCTACTCTGGTCTCCCGAACGGCCTCTGTTTTTTAATGTCGGGTGTTGGATCAAAAACCAAGACTGTGATTTCCGCTTCAAGTTTTTCATTGACGCGTACAAAGGGTAACACAAATCCAGATGTATAAGATAACGAAGAGAAAACAGCCTTCTAGTACCGATCAAGGGACAATTAGTAACACTAAGGATTGTCAACTCAGCTTTCAAACGTGGTCACAACCCAGACCTCAAGGCGAAAACGCGATGCGTAAAAAAGAATGGATACCATCACACACATGGGCACCTATTTAGAGAATACTAAATAAAACTAAAGTACAGCAAAGACACAAAGTGTCATAACAATACCCAAAACAATGGTGTCTTAATTAATACGAAAGCGGCCTCGTCAATAAATGACATGCAAAAACATAATCCAAACAATTCATTCAAACGCATTTATTCAAACAGAAAGCATAAATAAACTCCAAGCATCCTACGGTCTCTTCTAGCCACTTCGCTCTATCTTAGCACCATTAAGCTCACCTGAAAATGATGCTTAAAACGTCAACATAAAGTTGAGCGAGAATCATAGGTTTACGACATACAATAATATCCAAAAACTTTCAATTAGCTGCTGCAATTACCAAAACAATTCATGACAACAAATAACAACAACGGGACGGAACGTGCCTACGATCCACAATCATTCCAAAAATAGAAATTTCATTTCTTTCATATCCTTACTACTAGAACCTAACCTCTTCCTAATATTACTAACACATAAATACGTATACGTATAATTACTTACACAATTAACGCGAAACCGCTTCAATTACCAAAATCATTTCCTTGTCACCAAAAGTGAACGAAATGAATTCCACAAAATCCAACACAAATCCAATCCCAATGAGACGGTCACGCTCAATGGATTGATTATGCAATCTCACATATCCCACACAAACACATATAAACACGTATAAACACATATAACACATAACCCATACTTATAGAACAGATATTTAGGTCAACACTACGGTTTGACAACCGTATCGACAAACAACTGAGGACACTTAGACCTCATTTGATCCTTGCGTTCCCAAGTAAGCTCAGGACCACGCTTCGAATCCCAATGAACTTTCACTGATGCAATCATACTACGCTTTTACTCATGACCTCTCAGTCCACAACATCAACGGTTCTTTGACAAAACAAAGAGTCTTGTCAACCTTAATCTCGACTAACTTCCATAATCCAAATCCAACTGCTAATGACTTTGCTTACCCCCACAAGGGTGCAATTAGCAACACAACAACCCCAAAACTGAAAAAAAAAAGAATGATAAAGAAAAAAAAAACGAGAAGGAAATAAAAGAAAAGGAAAAAACAAAGGGAATAATAAATGAGAAAAGAAGCATCCCACACATGAACCTCGTTCGTTATTGAGGAAGACTCTCAAAACCTTAAGATGTTGTAACACGTGTTTTATATCTTAACCTCGCAACTCATCAAACAAGAACTGTCTTGAAATTAAAATATAAGATGTTACAAAGCTCAACGTATCTAAAGAATCCATGCAAATTCAGGAGAAACTGAACAGCACCACACTTGCTCGGGCATCCGTTGGCACCACAATTTCTGGTGCCGTTGGGCAAATTTTTTTTTTAATAAATAAAATATAATTCATTAAAATAAAAAACATTACATTAAATAAAAAAAACATTACATAGAAATTAAAAAAATGATACAAAAGACATTAAAATTAAAAACACTAAAAAAACCATAAAGTTAACGATCCGCGTCCAGTAGTTTGGTAGTGGATATGCCGCTCGGATTCGTGCCTTTTGGGCATTGATGATAGCCGCGTCGTCCGGATCCATCCCGCGTGTGTCGATTTGAGGCGTTTCCGACACTAATTGATTAAACTTTTGAACATTTGCATTCATTGGAGTCCACTTTTTCCCTGTCTCAACATGATTATTGGTACGCTCCATGTAGCCTGGCGTTCGTAGCTTCCGACACTGTTTATCTTTACACAAAAGTGAGTATTCCAATTACCTATAAAATCTACCATACTTGTCCTAAGCATAGCTAGGAATGGGGTGACTTAGTTAGTCTATTGACTACACCCAAATCGCATCATATCCACTACTCACACTTGGTAACTTGACAACAATATACTTAGTTATCCTTTCCCACTTCTACTCGGGTAACTCAGGTTGTAGCAACAATCCTGATGACCCTTGATACTCAACCATCAATTAGTTAACCTAAAACCACCCAACATCGTATCCACTCCAGGATGGATAGAATACTTCTCTTTAATAGCCAAGGTCCTTACATCTATCCAAATGGAGGTCCAAACCTTGTCTAACCAATATGAACCACTCTCCATCTCTTTTCACACTCGTTGGTCCAAGCCACGCAACATCTTATGTTGATGCGTTCTTTGCTTTGGACATCTTATCTTATACCACCAACATCCTTTTCTCAAACCTAGATCGGATCGTTGTACATCTATCTCGAACTCATTCTTGGCTTCACTCCTTCTTCCTACTCCATGGTACAATATCTACATTTGCCTTTCCCAGATGGTACTTGGCCTCAAAATCAAACTTACTAAATAACATCCATCCATCATCTTTGCCTTATGTTAAATCCTTCTGATTTAAAGTGTGTTAGAGACATTCATGATCCGTATAGATTACTCTCCAAGTCTCGTTCACTTAATGCCTCTAGCATTATAAGGCAAAACCTACCACGTTAGTCATGCAATCCTTCATAAGAACCTTTAGTTGACACGACGTACAAACAACCACCTTCTCCCTTTTTACACGCATGCTTTCAAATCCTTGCTTCACGCGTCATAATATACTACGAAATCGTCTGCTCCTTTCGGCAATGCCAAGATCGGCTCATTACACATTTGATTCCTTCTACATCTAGATAGCTTCCTCTTTGCTCTACTTCCACGTTGTTGGAAAACTTCACGTACATCTTCTCTTCCTTCAGTGGCTCCACGATCATCTTCACGTGCGACTCGTACTCCTCCTTAGACTTCGGGTCAGTTTAAAATATTGTCTGTATATATATGTTAATTAGCTTGTCTATATACGTCCATGCACACCTGACTCATTAACTCTATGAAAACCGCTGGTGCATTGGTTAACCCAAAAGGCATAGCCATAAACTTCAACGTGTCCATTACGCATCCTAAAAACAGTCTTGGCTACGTCATCCACGTGCACCCTCTATTGGTGACATCACATACGAATTTTCTATCTCACTCTTCTCAAGATAATCTATGCACATTCTAAACTACC
>BQNB010063221.1:0-18251 GCA_026074375.1 Tanacetum coccineum | reverse complement strand
AGATACGACATCTTAGATGAAGAAGTGACAGAGCACGCCTCCTTCTTGGAAATGATGGACAGAACCAAGACTAAAATGGAAAAATTTCCATCAATGGTAAAATAGCAGAGGCTGCAAGTTCATCTCATTTACTTAAACGATGCAAATGGGTTTGCTAACGTGTGTTTTCAATGTATACGACTTCCTAATCATTAAATAAATAGTTACACAAATGTAAGATAATTGGAGGTTATTAGTGTATAACTCACCTGACTTGTATCTTTACCAATCCAATAATGGATGTCATGACGTAAGGCACCACTCCTAGAAGTCATCTGTGAGATATCATGGTCTGTATAAACAAGTAAATCACCATACAAATCATCCACTTTAACCATTTTCAACTGAATATAACAATAATGATCCAATTATTCACAAAATAACTGACAACGAAAGGCGAACAAAATGAATCGACGGGAAAAAAGCTCAGCATGTTGTAATCACAAAAGTGATTAAAAAAAGTCAGAGATGGAAATATGTGGAGAAGATGCCCTACCTTGAATAATTGGCGGTTTGTGACGATCTGATAGTGGTCAAGCGTGTCAACAAACGAACCCGCCCGTCACCTTCTTCTCGATCCACCAAGCCAATACTGTACAATGACAGAAACAGAACATAATATTAGATAAAAATATAAAATATTTGTGCAAATGAGACGTAGAAGGTGTGAACTTGCCTATCCAGAAAGCTTCTGGATGCATTACCGTCCCAGATACGAATGCCCTTATCTTGTAAAACCTGATGATTCAGTACATGAAGAACTCGGTCAAACATACATACACAACTTACTACTGTACATAGGGTGACGGGATTTCACATTTTCACCATCTCATATTTTGGCTGGAGAATTGTCCACTTTGGTTCATAGATAGAACAGGTTATGCATGTTTGCTGGTATCCTAATGCATGCACAAACAGCTGGTGCATTTGTTTTCATATTATGACAGACCAATTGATTTAAAACGACAGTAAGATGCCAGGTATTACTTAAGGAACCATTGAAGTCAGGTACATGCCGTTCTTTCTTGTAACTATATTGATCCATACCATGTCCGTCATAATAATAATTTTCCTAACTCAATTCCCGTTCTTGGTTTTTTCCTTGATCACACTCCATCATGTATTCTCAATATATATATTAAATAATAAAAAAACATCATAATAGCAGATTATATAATCAATAATAGTGCTTAAAATATTATTTAATAATTAGGATTAACTGGGCTCCCTATATTTCCCATGGTTACATTTGTGACTAATGTAGTAGCATTAGTTATGATGCAAATAACACCTAATATTAGTATCTATGCTATCATATTCTCGTGGCAAACTATATATTCCAACTTAAACCATAATCGCTGGGTATATTTATGATGCAAGGAGAGTAACAGAGGACCTTAATGTTTGTTCTAATAAGTTGAGTTGATTCCCTAAGTTGGGATTACAATATTTTTTGCACACACATTTTTATCAAACAATGGCACATCAGTTGTTGAGATAAAAAAGACTTGTGAACTATGCGATCAACTGCCCTTGCAATTGCCCCCGCAGGAGCATTCCCACCCATGTCAGGAAGACCCTATATTGCCACAATTAGAAAGATTTTCAATCACAAAGTTAATCATAATATAATATCTATTGACAGCTAGATAAACGACATGCCTGAGGAAAAAGATTCAAGGGATTTGCATTTGGTCCACTTGGAGGAGCTGTCGCTGGTTGTGTAGCCTGTGGGGCCTGGAACGGGGATAAAGGGACAGATGCAGGCCTGAATAGCAAATTAAAAAAAAACACATATTCATTAGGGTTTACAGTTTTAGTTATAGAGGGTGATGTACCTCTATTTAGGGTTTTGAGTTACAGAGAAGAGTCACGTATCTTTAATGGTGTATTTTGAAGTATATATCTTACATATTTTTGAAAATGAAAAGACACCAACATGGATGGGCTTATTATTAGAAGTTAATATTATTGTTTTTCTTATTAAAAGAAAAAAAGTGGCTTGGCTCAGTTGATAAACTTTGTTGCATCTTTACCATAGGTTATGAGTTCAAACCTTGCATGGTACATATTTTTACAAAAAATTCTAAAATCCGAAAATTCATTCGAAAAATTGTTCCATGTCATCGTTTATGAGTGTCATGTCATCATTGAGGTGGCGTTGAGTCACTAAATCATATTAATCCAGTCATAGTTAGCCCCATATATAAGTTATAGATATATATGTATATAGAGTAAACTACACCGTTGGTCCTTGTGGTTTGCGTTGACCAACGTCCCTAGTCCCTTGACCAAAAAAGTTGCACCATCCGTCCTTAAGTGGTAAACGTTTTCCGCCGTTAGTCCCTTAAGGGACTAACGGTGGAAAACGTTTGCGGTCGGATGGTGACCTTTAAGAGACTAACGGCGGAAAACGTTTACCACTTAAGGACGGATGATGCAATTTTTTTGGTCAAGAGACTAGGGACGTTGGTCAACGCAAACCACAAGGACCAACGGTGTAGTTTACTCATGTATATATATGTCCCTATTAACGTCTGACACATCATTTTGTAAAAAATGATTTGTGAATTGGAGGTGATTTCACACTGGATGTAACATCCCCCTCATCCTAATCATTACCTATGTCAAATCCTGTTACACTTCCACATTCATTTAAGCATAATATTAGTTACAAATTAAACCATTTTCTTTTATAAAACTAAAAAGGTTTCTTAGCCCATAACGTTTAAACCTTATTCTCGATCTTCCTCGAATCACGTTTTCCTCATTGCAGTTTTAAATAATTTAAAATGATTTATGTTTAATTTCATCGTATATTCATTTAAGCGCTACAAAAATACAACCTTTTCACGTATTCGAAGATGATTGATTTATATAAAAAATAAAATTATAGACTTCTATACTTCTAGCTTTGATAAGAGGTTACATATTGTTTACTTGATATGATTATATACTAAAAGTAGCAAACCTTCCAAACAAACCAACTCTACCACTAAATGCAACATTGTAATTCTACGCAGATGCAGCAATGCAACTACTTTTTTGAAGAAACAAAACAATGCGAAATTCAAGGCAAACTTATACTTATATACATACAATACAACCGAACGTCTGGTGTACCTTACAGGAAAGGTAAGAAGTAAGGATGAAAAACGTTAAAACTAGTCACACTACTTCCTATCTCTAATTGTAGGATAGATACAGGCAACCAAACGAGTTATTATACCCCGTCTGAAACCCAAAACAAGCAGAGCAACACATACCCATGACCCCAAAACGATAACAATACGACTTATCAGAAATTAAATCAAGCACTTATAAGCAGGCCCAGCCGTAGCAAGCAGACTATATAGAGCTGCCTGTCAGTCCCAAAAAAGAAGTTTTTTTACTCGTCCAAAATAGAAACAACTCTGGTTACCTTGTATCAATCAGCAACCTGATCCCTAATTTCCTTCATTAGATGATGACTGCTCTTCAGTGCTAAGATGAGCATTAAAAACCGGCATCCCTTGGATTATTTCATCATTCTCTGGAAGTTTTATCTTTGAGGAAAGCCTCTTGGCTTCTTCAGTAGTGTATATGAAGATCTTTCGCACCATGCAGCAAAACTCACTGCGCATACAACAAAAAACATATAGCTTAAATACCTTAAAGTAGATTGCCAAAATGGGTAAATCGGGCGGAGTGATAATTTACCAAAATGGGTATGTCTTTAAACGAACTACTAACTTTACTGGTCGAAAAGGATGGGATCGGGTTGAGTTATTGTTTATGATCTAACTGTTTACATAGAGGCGATCTACAAGGTTTAAGGAATTCAAGTTCTAAATGAGCATCAATCTATTAGACTTAGCTGGACCCATTTGAACCTGTTTTTTTACTTAAATCTTTTAGCTTAATCACTTTACAACATTAGGCACAACACATACCCCAAATTAACCCATTTTTATATAATGGGTCAAATTGCCACCTCTAAAATTAAGATAGGGTCCACTTAAAGTTCTGTTTTAGCAAAAAAAAAAGGTTACATAATTACATAGCAATCTCTTATACCACATTAATTTAATTATCTTTTGAGTTAGTTTGTCCTCATATTTTGTGTGTGTGTGTGTGGGGGGGAGCGGGTAAATTAAATGAAGACATGCACTTACTGCCATGGATCATCCCCAACCATCATAATGTCATCCTCAGCATCAGTGTATACAACCTGCCATTTCTTTGGTACCACACGAAGTTCGCCTTCAATTTCAAACATATTTTCCAACTTCTCCAGTAAATCCTCATAACAATTGAACTGTGTTAAATCGACAGCCCTCCCAACAGCCATCCCTTGCATATGTACCTGCAGGAGTTGATAGATACCGTCTTAAACAGAGGAAAAAACAATATGACACGATCATGATGGGCACGCCCAGTAGCTACGCAGAAAATATATACAAAATTATTTAAACAATGATAAGAAACACATTGCAGAGCATAATAACGCCTCCTATTCACAGCAACAACACACCCAATCCTGCCGGAGCGTGGTATGTGGGAGGTAGGATGTAGACGGTCATACCCCTATTCAAGGGTATGGAGACGCCTCTTAATCTAAAGATGTGTAAACTCTAAGTACTAGTTATTACAATATACTTACGAGGAGTAGCCCAACCCTTTCCAATGATACTCAATTAACTGCTGAATTAATATATCAAATCAAGCATGTTAGCTCACCTAATCCGTATTTATACAAGTCCACAACTAAGAATTCTAACTTGATAAAAGATACAATAGTGATCTAACACCGAGTAATAATTATTCTAAAACTTATCAGCTATAGCAATTATTTATCCAGAATTAAAAATACGACATCTATCAGCCCTAACAAATCATTATTATCACAAACAAAGCAGCTCCTGGTATTAATTTATTACTGTACGGTTTTTTCAGGCTTATTATATACTATTAAAGTATTAAGTAATTCACATTTTGACATCCAGCAAAATCAAGATTCTAATAACTAAAAACATACTTTAGTGCAGCTACGGATTTGTCTGGCATGCAATTCTGTAGATCTCATGCTGGACTTTTCAGGGTCACAACTTGCTGAAGGTATACCAGAACGGTTCACATTTAATGGCTCAGAACGCCATTCAGATTCTGTATCAAGAGAGAATATTGGTCTTTCATCGGCCACTGCTCTAGACAAAATCATTGGTGAAGTTTCCTCCACAGTTGAGTGATCGAGTAACTCGATTCCAAATAGCCTGTAGCCATTAGTCTGTCGTTTTCCACCACCTTCTTTATCAATAAGGGGTTCAAATGATTCTGTGACTGCTTCTCTCAAATTAGACCAATGAATAGAAGTTGAGGAAGCTGGAGGCAAAGAACCGTTCTCGCTGTAGCTGTGAGGGACACCGTTGATGGAAGAGCCATTATTTAATGGATAGATATCACGTGCACATTGTGGATCACCATACTGAAATGCTGCGGGACGGTCAACAGGTGATTTCCACATACCTATGAACATAGGGAATGACAGAGAAATAAATTAAGATTCAAATGGTCTTACAAAGAATCAAAAGATATTATTCACTGACTAAGCTATCATACCAAGTGCAGAAAGATCTGTAACGGAAGAAGGTAAAACATGAGGCCGGGCCCGCTTACTCCTCTGCGGAGGTTGTGGGTTTGGTGGGTTGGATGCCACAAGTGGTTCTAGGTCCCAAGGTGAAACTTTATCCGGGCGTAATATTGATGATGGTTCATCCCATTGAACCTGCAGTAGATGGAAACATTGTTAGCTTATAAATATGCTAAATTAATATAAAATCTGTGCATAGTAAAGAACTGCTTATGCACCTTCAGGGATCTCCATTCAGAGTCTATCCACTTAGATGATGCAGAATCTTCGACGCCAACTATGGTCCCACTAAACCTGCAGCAGGACAGTTAAAAAATTAAGTTACGGAATCAAGCAATCAGCTGTGTTAATAATGAGCCATCTGCAGTAGGTACCTTCTTTCAGGAACCTCTTCACCCTCAAATCTCATTTTGAACCTCATACCAACAGAAAGCTTATGATTTCTAGCTTCAAGGTACTTGTTAAGGCTGACAATAAACTCTGATCGACTGGTTCTGCTCACAAATGATTCCAAATTCAGCAAACGTGTTTTCCGTCACACCAATTGAAAAGGTAAATAACCAAAATCAAGAGCTTGTGCGGGCAAATAATTGAGTTTTATTTTTTTGGTTTTTTATTCAATTATATAGCCACACACAGATTTATCAGCCACAGTCTTCTTTGGGCTGTTTCTTGCCCGAAGGGACTACAAACTACGGGCAAACGAACTTCAAGTTTTGCCTGTCCAGAACGACACACACACACACACTTGCCAGCATGGGCAAATTGCGATAAGCACTTTATGATAATCGAAAGGTGAAAGATGAATTTACACTAGGATCGCCTGCGCCGTTAGATAGACGCACAGACAAGTTATAGCGCGCCGAGAGCGAGTATAACAATTATAAAACCTTAAATGTTGAGCTCTAATTAATATTGGTGTGGGGCTCATGGCTCATATATGAGCAACATAACTGAAGTTCATTTTCCACTCGATGATAAAAAAGCGAACACCTACTAGAGAGCCACCACTCAAAGTGAAATGAATAGTTAAATACCTTGGTTTATAAAAGACTGAAAATAGGGTTCCAGTAGCAATTGCATGGGAGGCAGTAGCAAGCACACCAAGATGCATACTATGACTTGATATCACAGATGATGGCATATTGTTTAAAAGTCTCATAAGCCTCCTTACTCCAACACGAAGCTCTCCATTTTCCCCCCTAGGAAAATATAAACAAGGATCGTCATTCTATTAAACTTTGGAGGTTACATATTAGTACTTTTCTCATCAGGTTCAGTAGTTACTTATACCACTTGCCTTAAAAATATAAAAGCATCACCAGCAACCAACTTTTTTGCACTAACAAAGACACTCCATCCAGTCGTAAGCAAGTGACGTCGAGGTTGTCCTGGAATACATATATCCAACCCAGTCAGAGTCCAACCCAACAGGCAGGAAACTGCTTGTAAGTTTCAACATCAAGCACAACTAGACAAAAAGTAATGGTTGTTTACTTGTTTTCCAAAAACACTACTCACTAGCTATGTTGCACGGAAACGCCGTCGGTGTGACGTCTCCCGTACCGGAAACGTTTCATGTCCGCTGGAAACGTTTGTTATATAGCAGGAAACGTTTGAGAAACGTTTCTGGGCCTTTTAAAACGTTTGAGAGGCGGATCTGGTTTTATTTGTAGGAGTGGTGGAGAAAAAGAAGCGATGGAAGAACTCTGCTTGCTATGGAGAGAAAAAGGCTATGGAGAAAAAGAAGCTAGTGGGGAAGATGACACATTAAATGAAAAAAAAAATAGTAAAATGAAGTGATAATGTTTTGTTTAGTTCAATGAAACTCACGTGGGTGATAGCTACAAAAGATGAGCTTTATTATTTTTTTAATTTATATTTTAGCTTATTTTTGTGAGTAAATAATTTTTATAGTATACTTTAAAATAGAAGATAGTTACTTATTGGTCAACCTTGCCTTTTTAACTCTATTTGCATTATATACAAATCTTTTGCATTTATTTTTGATTAATGAGATTTTGATGATAATAATTTGATGTTTGATGTTTGATTTTATTTATTTTATTAATATATATAGTAAATTATATAAAATACACAAACGTTTCCGGCCGTACCCGTTTCTTGAATTTTAAGATATTGACGTTTCTAAGTACCCGTTTCCGTCCCCGTCCCTGTCCCCGTTTCCGTATCCGTCCCCATGCAACATAGCTCACTAGAACCATTGACCAATCACACCACACTATTTGCTAACCACTGCAACTATGTTAACCAATTGGAGTTTCAATAAGACATGTAGTAGGCCATGCAAAAAGGCATACGGTAACGGTCAGTCGAGCACAGGAGACGCAGTGTATATTTTGCTATTGATGCAGGTTTGATGACACAATGACCACTAGGGCATCTGATTGCTAGTTTTTTGACTTTCAAATGAAACCCGTGCGCCTCACGTACAGAGGGCATATATTTTCAGGCAAATGCATATATACGATGTATTAATCAGATCAAGTCAAAAAAAGTATAACCTCGAAATATATGACGAAAATGCCATTCATTGCCATGAAGATCACTAGCAATCAGTTCTTGCCAGGGCGGCTGCTGGGTCATATCCTGGCCACGAAAATCATAGTTAGTAGCATTCTGCAAAGAAAGACTAAAAGGCAAAGAAGCCTATGAAGTATGAACAGAAAAACAAGGAGCAGGTGGATAGCTAAAACTTACCAGTGGAGGCAAACAGTCATCTGCATGCCTACGAAGAACAGAAAATCCACCATGAGTGCTTGTGTCAGATGCAGTAAGTGTCTTGCAGAATGAGTGGACAGTGCAACTAGGAGGTTCGGGGAGTGGAGGATCTGGACTTGTTACCTCACTTTGCTGATTCATCGAAAAACATAAGCATAAGAGACCAAATTATGGGGAGTGTGCACTTTATTAAAGAATAATTATTGTCCATATGAGTAGTCATATATGCTCACATCTCTGTCAGGCAACAAAGTTATTTGTGCATATACTTCATCGGATTCAGGTTCAGCCTGAAAATAAGTTCATGAACATTAGTCAATCTTAAAATTAGACGCTGTGAAAATTCATTTTCATCTATGTACGCTAAAGGGTTAAAATACAGCCAAAAAGACTTGAGGAGATAACCAAACCCATTTTGGAGAACAAATAACGAAGTTCCAAACAGCATTTAACGATGCACTAGACTTATGGTCCTTGGTGGGAACCACAAACTTACCCGAAGCTGAACATTCATCACTTTGCACAGTATTTTGGCGGGTAAGTCAAATGATGGAAGTTGCTGGTCTAGTCCTTGATGCATGGATGCCTCAAGCTGTAAGAACAACCAAAATTTGCTGTCATAACATATAAAATATTAAAATTAATGCTTAAATGAAGAATAACAAGGATCCATATCCGGATGAACTCTATTTTAGAAAGCACCACACTACCACAGTTCAAGACTAATTATCTGATAGCGAGTACATTTATTCTTGCATTAAAAAGAGAGGTCCACATGAGCGGTACAAATTATAAACTCTTAGAAGAACATGAAGTAACAAACCTGTTCCATGTGCCCTTGAGGGAAGTAGTAAACCCTTTCTCCTTCACGGGGTACATTGACAAGTGGCCCAGCACAGGCATGCCACAGTTCTTTGTATAGAGCGTCAGCTACGGATCCTAAAAAACCATGAAATTTATATAGCCAGCAAATGTGATAAATGGAGAAGAAAAACGAAACATCAACTAATGTAGTTAGACGGCTCAATAAGCAACATGTAACTTTGCGTATATGATGGCATTATAAGGACGAGGTCGCTACTCATTAGAACAAATGCTACTCCCATAGCAAAGGTTACAACAAGTCAACTACTGAGTACTGTTTTTTTTTTTTTGGTTTTACAGACTTGAGAATCACACTATAAAATAATCACAATCCCAAAAGCAATAACTAAGCACTTAGAAGTAAAAAATTCACTTTAAGAACGTATCGATCAGCATAGTTGATGGCATTCCCATTACAGCACTAACTAATTGCAAATTTGGGTTGCCAAGATACCTAAAAGACTGTAAACAGCATCAATCTATGCAAAAAAATCATTGTCTACCGTATGGCACAAGATCATTAATTTCCAACAGCAATATGATGGGATTGCTGGTTTGGAACTACATCAGCACATAGACGTTCTCATTACAGTCAAAGGCATACAGTGGATACGAGACTAGCAATATTATTGAAATTATCTTTCAAGGATTATCTGGAATGGCGTGTCATAGTTTCTCGATATATTGTCAATTACAAGAAAGCCTATATGGCGATACCAGGTTAAAAATTAAAACGGGGTATAACCTGATTGAGGCCCTCCAGGGAAACGAGCAGCAACACTGTGCGCCATAAAGAAAAGACTTAGATCTCCAGCACCACTAGATATAAAACCCAACTTCAACTACACAGCAGTATCCTGTACTCGACAGCTGTAACAAACACACACAATAACCAGAACTCCAATCAGTATTCAATCAATAAAACCGCAAAGCAATAATCAGCTAGCTAGCTAATAAACCCGATAGCCTCTAAGCCACTGATATAATGCCTAAACCGTTTAACCTTTCCATTACAATCCACTTTCTCGCCTTAAACACACACCAAAAAAGAATCAAAAAAACATGACTAGAAACACTTGATGGATCGTATGTTCCAAAAAGCAAAAATAAGCTCACAACCAACACTTAACACTCAGTTATATTTATCAATGCACTATATAAAAATCGCCTTACGGTATCTAATCAAAAAAGGATGACTAGTCACTTTTGATGGATCATATTCATATTTATATATTTCCTCCCATTAACACAACTTTTTAGCACACCCCAGAAACCGAAAACTGTAAATATATGATATCATAAATATCTCAACAGACAAAAACAGTAAAAGCACTTAAACCACATTCTGAAATATCCTAAACTAATTTCACTTAAACAAACATTGAAAGATCAAGTCAACAGTATTTCAACTAGCTAACTAACTAAATAAAAACAAACTTATTAAAAATGTACATACAAATTGAGGGAAGATCAAGAGTGAATGATGATCATATTTATTTAGGAGGATCAAATAGAAAGAAATGTGAATTTAGGGTTTGTTTGTTTGTTTGTTATTGAAAGAAGAGAGAAAAAGAGTAAAGGTGATATGGATTGGATTATTGATGATTTGTTTTTGTTTGCCTGGTTCAAGCCGACACGACCCCTGCACACTTTTTTAAACATCTCTTTTTTTAATCTTTCTTTCCTTCACTTATTTTCATCACTATTCTTATTTTATTACCTATCAATCAAATCAAAATGGTTTTAATATTGTGTTGTGTTATAACCGTTCCACGTAGAGTACAAAAAGTATTACTTTCATTTTTTTTTTCTCGGTTATTAATATAACTAGGTAATTCTTTTTGGCCGTGCAAAGCACGGCCCAAGATGGTTTATGTTCGGCTTTTAAGGTTAGGCAACTGGGCAAGTGGTTTACAAGGAAAAAACGGATATTCTATTTGACAGTTTGAGCGTGTGTCCAAAGTGACTCATCTAAGTGGAGTGGATTGAAGTCTCATTGTAAGCGTATATGTATAGTAGGATATATATGTTTAGCCTTCCAAAAATAAATGTAAAATCAATTGGGTGAAATTTTTAAAAGGACTTTTTTCTCATAAACTTTAATTTGTTTAAAAGCTTCACTTCCGTGCATACAGCTACTTAAATGTACAAAATCATGTAAAACCATTATAAATAAAGGAAAAGGATTGTAAAATTACATCTGAAACTTCAGGTTCACCCGGCTTTAGCACAAAGAAACTTGAGTTCCATGAAAAAAATGTTTGCAACTATAATGAGAAAAAAAAACTTTCGACATCTGCTGTGCTAGTAACCTTTTCTTTGCAAAAACTCTCAACGGAAAAATTCTCCAAGGTCAGTAATCCTATTTATTTTGGATACAAATGAGTGACCGGAATATGGGTTTGAAATTATAAAACAACTTGCATGGATGCAAGCCTTAAGGTGAATCAAACATTCGATAAAGAACAAGTACAAAAGATCATGACAAATTACAGGGGAAACAATGTTATGTCCTTTCAAATGCCAGTCTCAAGCAGTAAACCCCATTCCCAGTCACTGTCAAAATCCACTCCCAAATCCATTCTGTCCATTACATTTTACATGCCATACATATACAGTATATATTTTCTTATTGACTTATCATTTGAGCAGGTCATACTGTCATAGTATGTTTCATCTTCTTAAAACCTAACAAATGTAATTATTATTTGAGTGTTAAAAAAAACTAAACCATCAAGAACACCTCAATAAAACAAATAAATATTGATCTTAATATATCTTACAGGTATAATTCATTAATATCACTAAATGATGGAAATTTATATTATACTACAATATACGATTTTTACCAATTCATCTCTATCTCACCAGCGGCTTTGATAATCATTATACCATTTTTAACAATTCATCTCCCACCTCACCAATGCCTTCGATCATAATCCTTTCAAACGAAACTGTAGCAGCTTCAATATTTTATAACACGAATAGTCCTTACATAAAAGAAATGTAAGTTATAGTTAGTGCAGTTACATAGATGTTACTGAAAATTTAGTGATAAGTAAACCATAATGTATCTAATTGTTAGAATGTTTGACATATAAAAGCATGATAAAGACTGACATCCAATAATGCAACTGCAATTTTCTCGGTCATTTCAGCAGCACCTGCAGCTGCAAGGCTCTCCCCGTGTGGCTACGTTCCTTGAAGATTATAATCAAGAAACCTAGTTTAGAAACATCAACCATGTTTAAAAGCTCTCAAACGAGACTCTAGAACAACATATTAAAAACTCTAAGCTGCGTTTTACTTATATATTCCAATAAAATCAAAATTTTGTATAACCTTGGCCATAACCAAAATAGTGCAGCAATTAAGAGTCGAGACAAACCAGAAATCTAGCAATTGAAACCTTATGATTTTCAGATATAAAAGAAGTTGCGATGAGGCTAATCGTAAAGAATACTACGTGCCATCAGAATAAATTAAACAACCATAAACTTATATATACAAAGTGATCAACATAAAACATACTTTTTAGGCTTGAATGAAGATTTGTATCAGATTTAACTCCAAGGGAAGTAAAAGCGAAGAGGTAATATGTTTTAATGTACTAAATATTTTTTGCTTCTTCTGATGTTGAGGTCAAAATGTCTTTTAGAATATCTGGAAGCTCGTTGTTAATTAAGACAACACGCCCATTAAGCAACAATTTTTTTGGTTTTAGAGTATAACTTGACAGCACAAGAGTAGGGACAATCTTGCATCCGAGGAAGAATCGCAGCCAGTAAAGGGATAAACGACAACAAGTCTCTTCCCTTTGTGGGGATGTGTCCTAGAACCGAGCATAATGAGTTTTTAGTGTATTAAAATACTAAAAATTATAGGTCGCTAAGACGTAAATATAGAAGGAAAATCTTGAAAACCTTGGCTTTGAGATTTACACCTTCTTTTTGTGCTAATACGTGAACTATCTGATATTTATCAAGAATGTTAATAACTAATGTAGATCAGGTCTTTCTCTTTTTAACATACCACAAACCTATATCATTTTGCATACCTGTTGTTTTGCTAACTACAAACCGATATCATTTTGCATCTTTTGTTTTTCCATTTTAAAAGGATTCTCTCCTAAATTTTCTCTTTTCTGGTAAGACACCATCGTTGCTCACACGAGGTGTAAGGAATCCTTTGCTAAAGTGATTGTTCATGTTTGCTACTCAATTTTTGACGTTCAAGTTATTGACATGTGAACAATCTGTTGAAGTTTGAGTTATAAATGCTTCTTTGAAAATGTAATCGTGGTGAGAATGGTTGACAGTCTCCAACATATGGCATTGAAGGGCTAGCTAAACATCTCAAGAACACAGAATGCTGCTCAACTACTTTTTGCTATACTTCAATGTGCATAACGTGTAAGAAAGTCCACATATTTGACGTCTAAATTCTGGATGTCTAATAATCTATCACTGAAAGCATTATCAGGAAAAGCATCAGTATTATATTTAATACGTTGAGAGAGTGTTTTTTCTGTTTTATGTTTGCAGAGCACAATATAATGTCCATTATTTTCAAAGTGAACAAGTGAAACGAAAAAGACATAAAAATTCAAACTAAACTGAAGCCTAAGTAACATTGTTGCAAGCAATTAACAGGAGCAGACAGGCTGAAGTGAATCACTTATTTAATAGACCAAGCAAAGGTCATTGGACATACCTCACGGCTCACGCTGTGATATGCAAGCTTTTGTTCTTGAGTGAGATTATAGTTGCAAGGTACGGAGTATTTATTTTAATAGCGTGTGTTGTCAAATGACAAATACCAATGTATAATGCCGCAACTGAAACGAAATTTTAAAAGTACATATATAAAATTAGAAAAAATTCGAATCCAAAACATTATCATTGATCATTCAAGTAATCTATGTGGTATGATCAATCAAATGATCCAAATATAATTCTTATAACAAGCCAGACATCATCAAAAATTGGCATAACCATTCAAATAATCCAAATATAATTCTCAGAAAAAGTCAATCATCCTAAAAACATTAGCATAAGCATTCAAATAATCTTATTAAAGTTTTTACTATATAATACCCCTAATCCATAAACATATCATTCACCTGCTGTTGTTTTAGTTAAACGTTACTGATAATGTAAATCGATGTTACATATAAGCTTTTAACATAAAAGCTAATAGTTTCTTAATTTGGCTTATAATCCTTAAAATATTTGTAAATTCGTTTTTTTTTTAAATTGAGCTAAAAAATTCACGTGTCAAAAATAAAAACATAATAAGATATGGGTAGGCGGAGTAATCAACATATATTAAAGGGTCCATTTGTAATTTGAAACTAACAAAAAAACACATTACTTAAAATTAAACGATCAATAATTCTCTCCTAAAACCTAAACTGAACTCAGGGAGTTCCTAACCCTAAATCATTCATCGAAGAACCAAATAACATATGATCTCGAATCTAATTCAATTAATTACCACTCATTCGGTTTGCAATATGATCGCGAATGCTAAGGTATGCAACGTGAATCATAATTTAATTGTTAAACTTTGATTCCGTATTCGTGTTCAAATTTGTCAAAACAATTGAATGGCCGGTTAAATGTTATACATAATTGGATTCGGACTTAAACTTTTTTTAAACAAATATTAGTGTTCATGGTTGTATGTTCTGCTTAAACATTTATCGATTGGTATATTAGTAGGTAAGTATGGTCTCTGATATCTAATTGAATGTTTAAGTTTGTGCTATAAGTGAAGGTTTAATTTTGATTTATTTTTAATTAGTTGATGTTTAATATTCAATCATATTTTTGGTAATAGGTGTTTGATGAGGAGGTTCACCAAGTGTTTGATAAAATGTCTAGGAGAAAAGGCTATCAAAGGTTAAGTTGTTGCAGTACTTGGTGTTAGTATTGTTGTTGCTCACCATGATAAATTATTGTTTTCATCAAGGTGGATAAATTTGTTGTTTTCATGATGGTGAATCGTCTCAACTATTCAACCATACTTTGTAGATCCCTTGCGTTTCGATTTCTGGATGTAGTTATCATCGATTTTGAAAGGTATCATCACATTTTTATAAGTTTTGCATCCTTTATGTTATATCACTAAATTCAATTGTACTGAAAATAACTATTGTTTGCAAATCAGATTAAAGGGTGTTTGGGTAAGCTTTACTCAAGAACTTAATATTTTTTGCATACTGGAACAGGCTATTAAGCACTTTGATGGTGTTTGGGTGAGCTAATTTCAAAAGGATTATTGTTATTTTAAGGAGGAAAGAAGCTAATAAGCATAAGCACTTGATCTCGGCCTTTTTGATACCACGTAGTTAAAACATAGAAAAAGGTCTTTATTGGATAACTCGACCCACCTGTTATAACCCACACCAAAATATTACCCGATATGTTTCATGTAATTAATCGGGTTTTAAATCTAATATGCTCACATGAGGTTCCTAAAGTGGTCGGAAAAGTATAGGAAAGGCTATTGGCGCATCATTTTAAGAAACTGAGTTGTAACAAGGACGTCAACACAAGTGGCGAGCCATGTCCAACCATCTATGTATTAATGGCAAGGTGAAACAAATTTGAAATAGTAGATACCATATTTACTTTTAAACTTGTGTATAAAAGATATTGGTGTAATGAGTAATCTACAAGTTTTTTTCTTTATTGAAATGGTTTGGTATAAAAAATAGTAATTCTATTACGAGCTAAACTTTTATCTAATTTACTTTAAGGTGACTTTTGATGTTTTCTTCTCAAATATTTCTAATGATAAAGCTTGATTGAGCTATTCGACTCATAAAGGGTCTAGGAGACTCGGTAGTTTGGTTGATAGTTTGGCCCGTAATTGCATTTGCATCAGCATAGCTGTATAATTTGTGGCCGACATGCATTAGCTTACACACAATCTATCAAATAAGTGTTGTCAACATACACTTGCAATGTATTATTGTTGTGAAGGATCTACCGAGTTCTTAATAAAAGCACAAATTTTGTGAGTTTCCTACTCTCCACTTGACTTTAATTGAAAGAAACTCATGTGATCATGTGCCTACATCAACTCAAGAAGAATTCTGATTATTTTATCAATGTTACTACCATTTAATTTTGAAAAATATAGTAAAACAAATTAAGGTATCGTCTCTGATAACTTACTATGAATTGTTTTGTATAGTATAAACTAATATAAAATTTACAATTTGATATTGTTTTGTATTTGTAGGAAGAAAGGATGAGAATATCATCATGCAGATTCTATGCTCACATGTCCAGTTTCTAAACATGAAGCTAATTTTACTTGACCACCTTTTGTCTTGAGATTAGCTGCTCGAGGGGCCCACCTTTGGTTGGACACAACATCAGTGAATGCTGCTATAACAAGAGCATATGCAACCGCGCGTGATAATGCGACATGAAAGATGGCACCAAACAATGCAACAAATGTTTTTCCCACTGTTTAGTGAGCGTCACTTTGATCGCAACTGAATTATTTAAAAAGGTTGTGTTCTTTGGTACCTTTTTTTATACGCGTTCTTGGTTACCTTTTCTTTATAGACCATTCATTAGTATGGATCCCATATTCATGTTGAGATTAACTTCTATATATTCTTTGGACTTCTAACTTAGCTAGGTTGTGGAGTGTGTAGTTTAGAGTTACTACATGATCAATTTATGATCATATTTAATATCATACAATAAAATACTTATAAGCTTTTGTTGTCATCATTAGGGTTCTTGCCTGTGAGGAAGAAACAAGTTGGAGCGTCCCTCGGCTTACTGGAAACATCAATTCGTCCAAATAGCAAAATATTCGGACTGCAATATGCGATCACAGGTCATTACTATATGCGGTTTGGTTGTGTTTGCAAACCAATCCGAAGAGTTACAAAAAACTCCATTTTTATCTATATACTCTCAGCAAAGAATCATAAACCAACCAACCACTCAATTTGAGCGAGTGAAAAATTTTAAAAAACAATTTACATAAACCCAAGCTCAACATAATCTAAACAGGTATATATGTGTGCATTATGCTTTTTCATATATCTAATTTGCTTAATCTATATATTCCTTTGATTCATTACCCCTGTTATTTCTACAATATTAGGCTAATAAATCACATAGTATCTGGTTATCAAATAATTGCAATGATTCTTAATGTTTTTGATTGCTTATTTTTTTGTTCCACTTCAGGAAATGCTTTTGGATTTACTTATGATGTAAAAAACAAATGCAATAAGTTGTAGTGATCAGGGTTGGGTTGATAATTGCTAGGTTCAAGCATTGCTTTAGTAATCTACTTACATAATTCTTGAGGATTTGAAAATTGAACTCTTAAGATTTGGAAGACATCATTAGTTTAGTTCATGTTGTGTGTGAGTTTTCACAGGTTTGATTGATAGTTAATTTACGCTTTGGATAAGTTTATTTGCAAGATTATACTATTCTATTCGAGGGCTATTTATTTGCAAGATTATACTATCCAGTTTTGTTTATAGCAAAAGACAGTTAAAAACTGGACCACAAATGTAATTCACCTCTAACGCTGCGGTAAATTATATAATTATTTTTTAAATATTAATCATAAGTTTATATGGCGTAAACTGATTTATGTCCTTTTCTTCTATAAGAAAAAAGTTAGTAATTTGAAAATAAATTTGGTTATCTGAAACCAAATCATAACTTGAACTTAATAAGCCATCTGAATCATAGTAAGGGTTGGCTGGTATTCATCTAAATGTTGCTTATGTGACCCTATTCAGATTACAAGTTATATTAGTTGTGATCCACAATTTCCTTTTATTTAGTCAAGACACATGGATTGTTGCAAGTTAATGAGTTTTTTTTTAATGTAGGTGATGACCTTCTTTTGTGATTCTTTTCCTTACAAGAAAATTGTGAATGAAATTCTTTTGGAAATCAAAAGGAAGGTATTGATGTGTACATCG